>JACEGR010002061.1:0-141959 GCA_014170235.1 Listronotus bonariensis | reverse complement strand
ATGAGGAAGCCGATAAACCGGCAAAGAAGGCTGCTGGCAGGGCAATGATAGGCCCCCGAGAGGTCATCTATTAGATCATGGATCATAAGCGGGAATCCCAAGACTGGTGGATAAGAACACCAGGACAGCGCCAGGCAAAAATTCATAAAGGCGTACTCGCCGAAATTTACGAAAGACCTTCTGAATTACAACCGGAAGGCAGTAAGAATTATTAGGTTTGTTCCAGCAGAATGTTGGAAACATGTTAGCAACAATCGTAAAACACAGAAATTGTTACAAACATTAGTCAGAAATGTTGGCAACAGTTTTCTTCTGAACGAAAAATAAACAAGGCGTGCATACTGCCTATACGTCAATACAAGAAAGGTTATGTTAAAATTGTCAGTAATATTTGAAGAAAGTTTGCAAACTTTTCAAACAGTTTCCAACATGTTTCCAACATCTTAAAACTACTGCTGGAACAACAAACAATTGTATAATGTTACAAAACATGGCACTGCTGGAACGACTAATTTGACGTGCGCAGCATCCGAACGGTTGCAAACATTTCTGACAGCCCTGCTGGAACAAACCTATAGTGGGTCAACTAACAGGTCATTGCAGACTGAATAAACACCTGGAAACAATAGGCCTGGTAGAAAAAACCTATGCAGGTTCTGCCAGGAAGAAGAAGAAGAAACCGCAGAACACATATGGAGCTACTGTGAAGCCCTTTTGTAGTCTGCGGTTTGCAAGGCTGATGAGGAAAAACTAAAGCAGCAAAATTTACCAAGGAGCCAGTTTCAAGCTTGTGGAGGCTAAATAAAATGACCGGCTTGGATAGTGTGCTCTAACATAGGGATGAATGATACACAATAAACCTGAGCAGACTGCAGTGTAAGAGGATTACAATCTACCCTCGAGCTAATCTAATCTAATCTAATCTACCCCAGCAGATGATATACAACCCCATGGCATAAGTTTATAACGCATTTTAAATGCAACTGAATTATTCCCAGCAAACACTATTTGCCGGCAATGTACATTTTTTCATATTGGCATTGATGGTAAAGCATTGGCAATTGGTGGCAATATTATGCCAACATCTTATACGCATTAAAAAGTCAACCCTAAATAAACACTTAATTGCCAATAAATTTTACATGCAGGCGAATTGCCGGCAAGCATACAAAAATGGCGGCATACCAATCCTGATTAAATAAAGCACGCGTTTTTGTTGCAGGCAAATAAATATTGGATTTTTGAAGGCAAACCTTCAACGCATATTCATACTTTTTAAACCATATTATTAACATTGGTATTTAACTAACATTAAAGCAATTTTTTTGATCTGTTTTATTTATAATGGCAGCTAAACAACATTATTTTATGTTTTTTTACATAATTTAAAGGAAATGGTCTTTTCATAACATTTTATTGTTAAAAATCATGCAAATAAAAATTAGGTCAAACAAAATGTTTATTATGTATTTTGGAGCGAATAAAAATAAATGATGGTAAAATTAGCTACGTTAATTTCGACCGAAGGTGACCGCTTTGTGCATTTGTTTTCTACGTGGTTTTCTAGCTTTTTAGTTTCTTTTTAAAGAAAAGAGTTTTTTAATAGACATAATTAAATGTATTCATTACCTAATAAGTGTGTGTTGTGTGATTAATTGGTGATGGCTAGTCGAGAAGGCAAGATATTCAAGTAGACTGTTAGAGCTGTAAACATTTTGTTTAAAACTTTATTAAAAGTTTTAAAGACGTGTTAATAAAAAATATTATATATATTTAATAGTTTTTTTGACATACCGATAGATGGCGTAATGGACAATAAACTACTACGTTTCTGCAATATCTTCGCTTTTTATCGTCTAAACCGTACCCATTAGACAAAAATAATTCGAGAGCGGTCTGCGGTAGGTGATCTCACTTAGCTTTGAAAGAAATATCTTCGGCTAGTGTAAAAATCTGCATCTCCAAGTTGGACAGTGTTCCGAGAGATGGTACTTTGCATTGCAAGGAAATTGCATGCAGTAAGGAGTTTTTTCCTATTTTAATTTTCAAATAAAATATCGCATCATTTTAGCTTTTAAAAAAAAGTATATGCGACAATTTTCGTCAATAAGACGTCAGCTTGCTGCTTGGGAGTATCTGCATTTGCCCACTTTCGTGTCTTTTTGTTATCTTTTGCCAATAACTTATTAATGATGGATGCCATCATCTTAAACGCATTTTTTGCCAATAACTTATTAATGACGGATGCCATCACTTATTATCGACAACACGTGGCCTAATAACGGCCAATTTGCCCACGCCGGTGAAATTACAATATCATTTTCACACGAGTGATCACTGCACACTATTTTTCCTACGACCACAAATTATTCACCAAAAAAAAAAATAAATTAAAGTTTGTCTGTTCAGAAAATAAAAACAATTGAGAACTTTGCAACACTAGGGTGATATTTACTTTGGCAAACACTAGTGTGATATATACTTTTCCTCACTGCTATATAATACTGTTTTGACAATATTTTACATCGAAAAACACCTACCCAGTAAGCACTATATAATCCTTACCATTTTGGAATTTAAAAAAAAGGCCCCTCACTTTAATAAAAATTGTATGGTTTCCTTTGTTAGGTAATAACGCTAAAAAGCTTAATACGTTGTCTGCTATTATAAGCGGTTTTTTAAAAAATTATCGATTCTTACATATTTTGTGACACTCTTTCTAAATAAAAACGTAAGTGGTGCATATATCCAAAAATATTCCGTTTTTTAAAAATATCAAGTAAACAAAACTTACGGACCGGGGAGTGAAAAGGGGTGCCAGGGGTGGGGTAAATTGTGCCGAGCACGAAACTGAACAGGGTAAATGTACGTCATATTTTTAAGAAAAAATAAAAAAATGCGAAAAATTGCGGGGCATGGCGAATCCAAAGTCCAGCGGGGAAAAGATATTAACAAACGAACAAGCACATGCAAAAATAAGGGAGCATATTTACCATGAATGATGTGCGGACCATGCGTAGCTAAGCCCCGTTTACCTCAGTGACAAGTTGTTACTATCATGACTCTTTTATGTTTGCTTTAAATTTCAGCAGCACGCAAGCTCGTAGAAGGAGATCTTACCCTGATACTACCGACGCATGTCAACGAAAAGCTGCTGTGGTTACATTTTGTTATCCATTTTTCTCCGTGGTTTGAATAGCAAAATAAACAGAGTTAATACAGGTAATGCTTTACTGTCACCGCAGTCAGAGCACTTCGGGCAACATCAAGCAAGTTTTTAACATCATATATGTACTCGCCATCATAGCCAAATACTCTCTGCGATTAGTGCTGCAAAGCACTTACAACACTAGTGTTAGATCCATATTTCCCACGATAAATATTTCCACATTTTCAAAAGGAGTACCAGATTTTGTTCTCTCTCAAACAGAAATAAATTGCCTTTTTTTTTTCATCCCTTGTAATAGTTATCTTGTAAACCCACAATCAAAGTAAAACCGATGAAATGACAGATGCAGGAGACGTTAAAGGCGAAACATATTATTTTCTTTTTTGAGAATGGACCAAACAGATTTTTTCTTATATAAGCTTAATTCCTTAAATTATCAAACGATAGTAAAAATATTGTTTAGTCGAAAGTATTCCTTTAATGCACAGTAACACAAATCCCCAGTCAAGCTTGTTTATGTTTAATTTTAGATTAAATGCCCAGTAAGGTTTCTTTATGTTAATAATATATAACCGTTAAAAGGTTTATTTAGGCTTTGCGTGCCATGATACTGGTGATAATACATGCGCCAACACCAATCAACGTTCTTTATGTCACACAGCTTGAAAGAAGCCTTCTATAGTCAAAATAATGTTGCCGGATTATTTTACTTGTTATCATTCTCCCGTAGATTGCAAACCTAACCATATCAAACGTATATCAGTAATAAAATGGCTGACACTTTACTCCGGCGGGGGTTGGGTGTCCAATTCCTTAAAAAGAAATAGCCTAGCCGGAACAAAGTCACCTCACCTTATCTATAGCTTTAAAAATGTGGCGCTTATATTAGGGGTGCAAGTGGCTTAATGCGTTTTTTATCATATTGCGATCGTATAGTACTTTTAAGCAGCACTAAACTAAATATCGCCGAGGATACTAGCCTCTAGCGGGAAGGTCATTACCAGTAGTGGGGCACAAGAAAGCACTGCCAGCAAGAAGCTCATCGAAGCCGAAGACGGCCGAGGTGGGTGCCTGACACGGGCGTAGCCAGGCAATAGCAGCAGGGGAGCTGCCTTGCCCCGTTATCATTGCTCTGGCATGGCATAATTGCCTTTGTGGATGCGTCTCGATACGCAGATGACAAAGTAACATAATACACAAAGCACAGATGTGGGCGGTGATTGTGCCTGCCGGTTACAATTACCTCACCTATCTCAAACAATTTAGGCATGCTTTTGAAAAAAAAAACTTCTTACAGGCACTACAGATAAAATCTCGTCAAAACAAAAGAATGGTTAATACATTTTTTTTTCATGGAAGGGAGTGCTTCGACTACAATTCTCTAATTCATCAAGCAACAATTGCAAATTAAGTACTGGTCAGAGTGTGGTTGATCAAACGACAGATATCACTTAGATTAGCACTACCTAATTTTAAACAATTTCTATTAACCATTGTATTTCTTAGAGTCAAGGGTACGCAAAGCTTCTTTGAACTCTTGGACTTCACCCCGTATAATAGAACTATGTAACCCTACAAGCATAATAACTTTTTAAATATGTATTGTTATTACTGTTTCTTGCTGCACTGTATACCTTATTAATGTTGCGCAAAATAAATAAAATGTTGTAAGTAATAAAAGCACCCAGAACAAAAATATGGTAAGATTGCTGCTTTATTGCTTGTTAAAACATTGCTTCCTGCACTGAGCTTCAAAAAGTGGAAGCTACCTTATGCTATAATGCCGGAAACATGCATTTCCTAAACAAGATTTTAATACAAACATCTAAAAAGATACTTTTTGAAAATAAGATGTTGTCATTTTTCTTATAAAAAAAATGCTTTTTGGGCTCAAATGATAAGTCTACGAAAAATAATAATAAAGGTTGTTTCTACCTACAAAGACAATCAGAACAAACAAAACATTTAATCGCCTAAGCGTAAGGATACTTGGCATGCCAACAAAGAGTCGTCCATAAACACAAAGTGTGCCCCATATATCCGTTATAAAATATTTTTACCTAAGTAAAATATTTCATTAATATAGGTTTTTGGTCAGAAGGCACCGGCAATTTTACCAAGATTTACGTTATAGCATTTATTGAAAGAAAAGCGACAGAATGTAATAATTATAAATGTGCCGAAATTTGAATGTACCGTGCCAGCAATAAAATGCAGCAATTTATCTCTTACGAGTTTCATAAAACGCTTCCTTCAAACTCACTTATGCAACATGATGTCGCAGCAGCACACAACACAGAACAGCAAGCTACTTCTTACGTAAACAATAATACTTTCTGCTTCGGCATTACCGGGAAAATAGTTTCTCCTTCAACATTCGCTGTTATTTTTTACACGCTTTATTAACTCGTTGTAACTGTCTCACCCCATCTGTCTGCACCCGGTCCCATCCATTCATCCACTGCGCCTATTCTGCATCTATTTGAAACTGAATCTTGGAGTCTGGCCCAAAGCATTCATTTCTTTGAGTTTTTGCACACGGCGGTCGATGATCAAAATACTTAAAAACAGTACTGGGGCATTTCTTCTGAAAAATGCGCTAGGACAATATCTTTCGAAGCATCGATAAAGCCGCACATCTCCAATGGCGAATGAGTTTTTTAGTGCATAACCGAAGATTTGACCACTGATTAGACGAATCAAAACAGTAACACAGCAAAAACACGCTTATAGAGGAAACAAAACTAAAATTAGTGCCATGCTTCCAATTAAATGTTATAATTTATTTGCAAACATGAGGAAACAGCGTGAGTGACAAACTTTGTAATGAAAATTACTCTCTGGGACCCAGCCTGGGCCGTGCATGAGGTAAAGCTGTGTTTTTAGTTTTTCAAACTATTATACTATTACCTTATAAGCCAAACAAAGTGATATCGAAAGATAACTAAAAATATCATATAATAAATTCATTTTTGAAAAAAAAATATGGGGATGAAACAAAACACACATCTTTAAAATAACAGAATTAGCTGAAGCTGCCGACCTCGGGCAAGACGTTGAAATTGCCATGTGAATAAACAAATGGCTGGCCGCAGGATGAAGTTACCGTCATGATCAGTTGGTTAAGGGTTAAAGCGGCAAAACGGTACGAACTCCGCGAAGGCACTCGCCGGGAAGAGGAACCCGGGGTTGCCGAAACAATGAAAATCGGGGGGGACGAAGGCAGGTGTAAACATTCTCCTTGGCTTCATATCTGAACTCACTCCGCACTTGTATCTCAATGCCATTTTTGTTACTGTTCCAATAAAAAATGGGTCAAACAGTTTAGGTAAGAGTCAGACTTAACAACCCTTTTGGTCAGTTTGAAGCTGTTGTGTCCGCAGAGCCAAGCCAGGCCATTTCACAAGAAGTATTCTCGACTCACTGACAGGTCTACTGATAGATTTATGGAACTTTGCTATCAATTGTATATTCAGCAAAGCGCCGCTTTTTATCAGCCTGGGAAGCTCCTTGAATTGAAATATTGGGTCAAAAGACCATCTTGGGACACGATCGCTGTCGACGACGAAAAATGAAGCACCGGTAAAACGTTAACTGTTTCACTGGGTAATGAAATATAACCATCACGCTGGATTTGCGAGGTATTGAAAAAGAACGCGGATAAAGCTCTGTTAGCCGGGTCAGGTTATCTTCGAATATTAAAATAGAACTGGCTATTTCTCAGTGCTTGTACGTCCTGGCTTGTAAAACATGACACAAAGTATTATTAAACGGAAACAATTGAAATAATACGTGAAAACCAACGAAACCCAACGAAACCTATTAGCCCGTTTAAGGCTCAGCGATTTACCAAGCAATACACCTGATACTCCCACCCGCGATTCACGGGGCCACCGGCAAGTATAGCGTTGTCAAGGGCAACGGAGCGTCAAAGCGTAAACTAAACCCCGCAATGAGGTGTGTATAGGTTTTGGTCGTTTCGTTGGTTTTCAACGTATTATCAATTGTTTCCGTTTGAGTATTAGCGACAGTGATTTTTCACAGGAAGAAATTAAAGGACAGTACAGAGCACTTCTCTATGAAATATTGGATCATATTTTGATGGAAATGGAAGTAAGATTCGAAGATTGTTACAATAAACTACAATTTCTTTGTCTTGCTGATACTGCAAAGTTTGGCCAGTATAACCAAACTTTATCCACTGATTCTTTTCAAAATTTGGAGATATATGCCAAATCATTTCCAAAAAATTAGCGGCTCAAAAATAAACTTGACCTAATATTTGCTGATGAAAGTTATAGAAATATTTCATTACAGCAGTTAGTGAAACAAGTTGGCGCAAATAAAGACATTTTTACCGAGGCGTATAAACTTTTTTCGCTAATTTTAACGATATCGTCGACAAGCGTGTCAGTGAACCGGAGTTTTTCTTGTCTTAAGCGTTTAAAAACTTTCTTAAGAAACACTATATCCCAAGATAGACTTTTATCTTTGGCCAATATTTCAATTCAAAAGGAGCTTCTACAGGAACTGATAAAAACTTAACCTTTTTATGAATATACAATTGATAAAAAAATTAAAGTTAGAGAACGCATAAATTACTATCGAATAGATTTTTTATGTCAATGAGTCGAAATAAATAGCTTGTAGGAAGTAAAATTTATTTTAATTTTAACTTGGCACATCCTGCAGGACTGTCACAAAAACCTAAACTATTCAAACTTATTAAAAGGTTAGAAGTGCAACAAAAAATTACCCTAAACTGTTTTGACATCTTTTTTTTGGTGTAGCTAGGTGAACAGGGGCCCAGGGGCAACAAAGTAACGTAGGGCTCTCTAAAAAATTGCAAATGTCAAGGACCACAAAAAATATAAAGAGTAAAAGGAAAAGGTATTTTTTACCTTCATTCTATACCGAATTTATTTTCAGTATTTCAGTACTTAACCCCCGGGGCCCCTCTTAACTCCAAGGGGCCCCTTTCAGCTTGGGGGCTCCGGGGTACTGGCCTGCCTAGCCCCATAGTAGCTACGTCACTGATATTGGAGCTTAAACCATCCTAAATTTGCTTGTATTGGCACAATTTGTCTATGGTATAATTTGAATCACCCTGTAGATACTTTGCGGGTCAGCAAGCTTCAAGACCTAATTCTATATTTTAAAGATGTGTATTTTTAACCAAAAAATAATTTTCATCCCATATCCATGTTTTTCAAAAAATGTATTTAGAGTAAAGTAATATAATGTGCTTTTAGATATCTTCTAGTGACGTCACTTTAGACAGCTATAAATTTAATAAATAATAGTTTAGAAAAACTAAAAAACACGCTTTTATATGCAACCGAACTAAAAATTAGAAAATAATTTTTCATTACAAAAGTTTGTCACTTCAGAGTAAAAAGCGTGGGGTGCATTTTACTATTTTTTCATAACTTTTCCCTCATAGATATTTGCAAATAGAATAATTATAACATTTAATATATTAAGCACCCCACGCTTTTATTCTGAAGTGACAAACTTTTTGTAATGAAAAATTATTTTCTAATTTTTAGTTCGGTTGCATATAAAAGCGTGTTTTTTAGTTTTTTAAACTATTATTTATTTTTCATTTTTTAGTTCGATATATCAATTAGTTAAATGCTCCAGTTTATTCACTAAAAAATTCCTTCGCCATTTTGTTTGTTTAACTAAGGTGTTGCAACCTTATCCCGGTCCCCAACCCGTCGGCAAATGTTGTCAAGTTCGATTATTCAATTGTCTAATCTGGCGCCTCCGCCAGAACGTACGATTTTTCACTTTTCCGGTTTTCCTGGAAAATGCTGGAACTTAACAGGATACTGTTTTTAAATTATTGCATTGTCATCGGTCCTTGATACGTGTGCAAAGTTTCAAAGAAATTGAATAGCTGGAAGTTGGTAAAAATTAGGCTCAAAGATTCCGTTACATAGATAGATAGATAGATAGATAGATAGATAGATAGATAGATAGTAGATAGATAGATAGATAGATAGTTACAACCCAAGTTAATAAAAGCGTGTAAAAATCACCGAAATGATTAGGGAAATATTACCAGTAGGGATAAGATTCTCGTGCGGGGAAATTTATTAATGATATTTATTGCAATGGAACATAAAGTCATTAATTATAAGAAACCTTTAATGTTTTTCACGATGTTTTAGAGTAGAACTAGAACAGTAAAATATACGTATCATGATCTATAAATAGGTTACTAAGCGGTAATGGGTTAATGTTTAGAGAGTTTATCTCGATTTTGGCCGTACCACTAAAATAATAAAAGCTTGATTTTTATCAACACTCTGTGTAATAAGAGATAAACTTGCTTTTATTTTATTACTAGCTTGGTATTCAAATTTCAGTAACGTTCTGCCTTTCTGTTTATAATTATTATTACATTCGCAATAAAGCATTTTCTTTAATAAACTTCTTGCTTCTTTAATAACAAATAAATCTTAATTAAAATTGCCAGTAAAATGGGGCAAGCGTATTAAAGCCTATATTTTATATTCCTGCGAAACTATTATTAAGAAGTAATGAATTTTTACTAAATTAAAAATATTTTATATTTTTATTACTGGATATAGAATTTTACTGTGGTTTTGTATGGACGATCTTTCTCAGTTAGTAGTTTAAATTGCGAAAGCCTTGTGCCAAAGATAAAATTGATTTTATGTGTAATAAACAGTAATATTTGCCTGTTCTATTTTTGCTTTAAAACAGGTTAAAAATGTTTTTGTTCAGTTTGTTCTGATTGGTCTTTGTAGATAGAACCAAACTAGCAATATTTATTTTCATGGAGCTATCGATTTTTATTTAAAAACATTTTTTTATAAGAAAATGGTAACATCAATAATTTTTCTAAAGAAAATCTTTAGATATTTTTGTAATTTTAAAATCTTGTTTATTAGGTTTAGAATACTTGCATGATTTTTCCGGCATTATAGCATAAATTAACCCTTTTGTAAATGGATACCGAACAATAGACTTTTTAACTAAGCAATAAAATAGTAATCTTATATTTTTGTTCTGGGTTTTATTGCCTGAAAATGGTAATGTTACTGTTTTATTTTATTTTTATGTATTAATAAAAAATCTGCTAAAAAAGTGCAACAAAATTAAAGAAAAAAACAAAGTAATAACAATACATATTTGCGCCAGGGGAAAGTTGGTAGTAAGCAGTAGTAAGTTTTATAAAAAGTTCTATTGTATACAGGGTGAGTCAAAAATTTAAAAACTGCTTAGTAGTAAAGTACCCTTATTTCTAAAAATACAAAGAAATGGTTAATAGAAAAGTTATTTAAAATTAAAATTTATGCCTAAATACCAAGTCATGGTATCCTATTCATTTATCATTCTGAATCCAATTACACGTCATATGTCATATTTTAGTACTTAATTTTAATTTAGAGTGTCATGATTAAACTCAAAGGGTTAATTTTAGGTCAAGTAGCCATGAAAAAATGTAATTATTATTCTTTTGTTTTTTTACGACTATTCCTGAAAAGGATTTTATCTCTAACAATTTAGTACCACAAAAGAGGATAAGTTTTTTTTTCAAAAAGCATACTTACTAAATTGTTTGGAATCGATTGAAATCAAATAATGCTCTTTCGATATGTACCAGCCAGCCAACCTCGTTATACATCTATTACTTTTATTGTATTTATCGTTGCTGAGTCCTTAAATCTACGTATAAATTTACCATCTACAAAAAAATTTAATTATGCCCATGCCAAGGGCAATGTGCTGGGGCAAAGGCAGCTCCCCCCTGCCTGTACCTAGCTACGCCCATTGATACTCGGTACCCCGTACCATTTGCGTTGAAAACCGGCTTCGGTGAAATTCTTAGGATTGTAGTCTGTTAAGGGTCCCATACCTACTGGTAATATTCCCATACAAATTTTGGGGGTCACCGGTGATAGTTTGGATTTAGTGCTGCTTAAAGTGACGTCACGGAAGTATATTAAAAACGCATTATAAATTACTTACTTACAATAAATACATTTTTAAAAACATAGATAAAAGATAGGAATTTGACTTGTTCGGTTTAAAAGACATTTCTTTTAAAGAGGGAATTGGGTTTTGAAGTTTGCGGATAAGGAGTGTCAATACAGTTTAAGGTATTTTTTTTATTACACTTTTGACCATTTAATACGTTTTGATAGTTTAGGTTTTTAAAACAGTCCTACAGGATGTGCTAAGTTAAAATTAAAATGAATACAAGCAACTATTTATTTTGGCCTATAGAAATTTCTTTTAAACGTAATTATTGAATAAGGGCAACTACAGGGTGATTAAAAATAGTGTTGGTAACGTATATGTATTATCACCAGTATCATGGCACACTAAAATACAATAAAAATAAACCTTTAACGGTTATATATTATTAACATAAAAAACCTTGCACACCATGATAAAATAAAAATATTGGGCATTTAATCTAAAATTAAACACTTAAACTAAATACCTATAAGGACTGGGGACCAATTGATTTTCGTGCATTTCGTTGGGAATTACGCTTCGATAAATAATATTTTACTATCGTTTATGTAAGATAATTTAAGGAGTTAAAACTATATAAGAAAAATCATATGTTTGGTCCATTTCTCAAAAATATTAAATTTTAAAATAACCTAACTACACCACTGAATCCTACGTAAAAGTCTACCAATATCATTTCATCAGTTTTTACTTTGGTTGTAAGTTACAAGATAACTGAAATACAAGGGGGATCTAAAACTGAAAAAAAAATGAATTTGGCCCTGTTAAAAACGAAGAGAACCATGAAAAATCTGTTTTCCTACGACCACTTGTGAAAATAGCAAATAGCACACTGATTTCATGCATGGAAAATGCGTTATATCACACTAGTGTTGCAAAGTACTTTACAGCACTAGTGTTGCAAAGTACTTTACAACACTGGTGTGATACATATTATGATGTCATTCTAAAACTGCTATTGGTTTTGCAAGTGACATATTTATTGTAGTGACAGTAAAAAAAACTTTTTATTTACCTTAAACGGTAGAACCCAAATTAGCGAAAATCATCTTATTTTATATTTATTAAAATTTACGAAAAATAAAAACATAAACAAAAATAGACATAACCACAAAAAACAACTTTCACTGACTGGCACAGTGTTGTCAGGTAAGTAGATCAAATTTAAAATCTCCCTTCTACTTTTGAGCACGTACTTTATAGAGGCAGCCTTGCCGCTTGACCGTTCGACCTAAAGCGCCAGAGAAAAAAAGCCTATAGATCAAATTCCTTCCTCTCTTTCTTCGTGTACTCAAACAACTAGTTAAATCTTTTTTTTTTAATCCCTAATTAAACCTAGGGCTAATACACACTTTATGAATCCACTTTCTTTTATCCATTCATAAATAGAATCAGACCCTTCCGACGTTGCCAAATGCTTTCCATATTTTGCATGGTAACTGACGTTTGGTAGTCGTTTTTTCCTTACTTTAAGGACTTTAGGTTATGCATTTACAATTTTCATATTTTTTATATTTTTTCTTAAAAATATGAGGAAAAACTGTTATTTTTACTTAATTTTACATGTGATGTTCAGTTTCATTAACTCGTTTTACCAATTTTACCCCACCCAGCACCCCTTTTCACTCCCCGGTCCCGTAAGTTTATTTACTGATATTTTTTAAAAAACGGAATATTTTGGATATGCACCACTTACGTTTTATATAGAAGAGTGTCTAAAATATGTAAGAATCGATAATTTTTAAAAACCCTTATAATAGCAGAAAACCGTATTAAACTATTAGCGTTATTACCTAACAATACCATACAATTTTTATTAAGTGAGGGCCTTTTTAAATTCCAAAATGATAAAAGTTATATAATGCTTCTAGGTAGGTGATTTTCGATGTAAACATTGTCAAAACAGTATTATATAGCAGTGAGGAAAAGTATATATTACACTAGTGTTGCAAAGTAAATATCACCCTAGTGTTGCAAAGTTCTCAATTGTTTTTTATTTTTTCTGAACAGACAAACTTTAATTTATTTTTTTTGGTGAATAATTTGTGGTCGTAGGAAAAATAGTGTACAGTACTCGTGTGAAAATGACTTTCTTACACTCGTGGGTTTGTCGCACTCGGCTAACGCCTCGTGCTACTATATTCCCACTCGTGTGAAATTAGTCATTTTCCACACTTGTAATGTAATATACTATAGCGTCATCATTAGTTCCGTCAAAAATTATTAACATTTTGCGAAAACCGCAAGCCTCTATCTCTAATAATAACCAAGATTTCTTGTAATTTTAACGATAACCGGAAATCTTGTACATATTTATCAGAACAATAATAGTAAATATGTCATTTGGGTTAGAATGTATTCAAAGTTTCGAAGCGCCAAAAATATAAACTATGTATTTTGTATAATAATGCCAAAATTCTTTCTGCAGATGTAGATCCGGAATGATGTAAGGACATGTGCAAATATAGGTCTCATGGCTCACGGGTTATGCCAGACACAGACGCAGAATTTTAAGTCAAATTTTCTTGCTAACCGTATTCGTTTCACTGGTTTAAACTGTATTCGAAAATGACAATATAAATATGAGAATCAAGAAAATGGATGTTTTCAAACCGTTGCGTCACAGCACAATAAAATTTTAGGTTATGAGTGGGTCTTTTATTTTTTAGGATTATTATGTACTTTTGTTTACACAAAAAAAACATTTTTACTTGCCATGTACAGCGACGTAAAAAGTTTACGAAAAATGACCGAAACAATGTTTTTAATGAGTACGATGCATACGCCCGCCCGACAAAGATAACTATATTGTTTTTTAACCATTGTCCCGGATGTATTCAAACACGTGTTTGAATACATCCCGCGACGTACATGACGTCACCGTTTAACAAGAAAATGTAATGTTTTTAAAATGTTTTGAACTGTATTAACAACAAAAAATGACATTAGATTTGTAGCTCTTATAGTGTCATTTTTTTATAAGTAAACAGGTTATAAAACTTGTATGGTCAAAAAAGAATGTTTCTTTATTTTGTTAAAATAGACAATATTTCATAAATCCCAATTTTCATTTTATTTTAAATGCCCTAGACGTATATGTAACTTGAATTTTTGAATTACCCTGTAATTATTACAGTTCAATAAATACGTAAACTAAGATAATTTAATATACATATGTATTTCTAATGTTTTAGCCGTTACAATAGGTCAACATTGATTTTAATTTTATCTTGGCACATCCTGTAGGGCTGTTTTAAAAACCTAAACTATCAAGACGTATTAAAAGGCAATAAAAAAATTACGTAAAACTGTTTTGGCTTTCATTTTAGGGTTTAAACCATCTTAAATATGCTTGTATTGGCAGACATTTTTCTAGAGTATGATTTGGATCACCCTGTAGATACTTTGCGGGTCAACAAACTTTAAAACTTAATTTTACCTTTTAAAGAAATGTATTATTAACCAAATAAGCCAAATTTTTATCTTTAATCTATGTTTTTTAAAAAGTATATAAATTGAAGTAATATAATGTGCTCTTTAATAACCTCTGGTGACGCTACTTTAGGAAGCCCTAAATCAAACATATCACCGGTGACCCCCACAGTTTTTAAGAAAATATTAACAGTGAGAACGGAACTCTAACATACAATTTTAAATAATTTTACCGATGCCAGTTTTCAATGAAAATGGTGAGGAGTCCCTAAATAAGTTAATCATATGAAATGAATTTTTCTAAATTGGTAGTTTTTAATTTTTTTTTCATGGGTGGTCCAAGAATATGCAATTATATAAAATTTATTTTTTCCTTTCAAAAACTAAGCCTAATAAAAAAATATAGGATAATAATATTATAATAAAATATTTATTTGCCAATTTTAAATATTATATTCCAAATGCACGATAGCCAGTGCGGACATTTTTTGTCAGAAATATTCGTTCAGAGTTTCATTCCAGTGATGAAAATATTTGTGCGTCACGCTCCAGGGCTTGAAGCTCTTGATCTGCTATACAAAGTCACTGGAACGCATCCTTAGACAAGAAAAGAGAGATAACTTTAAGAAATTTTAAAATTTCGTGTATTTTTTTAACCTTTCTTGGCTTTATAATAATAATCTCTCTTTAATATCTCCATTTTGAACAAATAATTTAAAAAAATCCATCCTTAACCCTAAAAACACGTTTGAAGCACAAAAACCAAAAGAGGGGCTGGTGCATGATGGGCAAGGAGAAAGAAAAACGGAATAGTTTAGGTGCATAACACTTTACGTCACTGGAACGCCAGAAAGTAGAACAAAATGTTTCTGAGCTACTCGACAGCGCTCTATATGCGTCACTGGAAAGCCACTCAGGTGTCGCTCAAGATAGATGCCACTGAAACTAATACATATGTTGGGACTAAAAACATCTTTTTTAATACAAATACCATTGCCAATTTAATATATAAAAATAGGTTAAGGAATATTTAAGATATTAGTAAAAACCGATTTAAAAAAAAAAACCCAGTATCTTAAAAACAATGCATTTCCGGACCTATGTGTATATTGTCTTTTTTAATATAAAATGGTTTAAAAATAAGCTATTTTTTTCGCAATTAGGAAAAAGGCCTGTAAATACTCTAAAACTTTTTAAAAATTCAAAGTGTAGGTCTATTTTTTAAATGTAACATTTTAGTTCATAAAATAATCGCAAATACCGAAACGACAAAAGCCGCAAAGCAAATGTGGTTAAATAACCGACGTAATTGTCTAAATCATAGTTCTATTTAACCGTTTGACCATTTCCGACTTTGAGACCCCTATATGAGACGAACTGTTTAATAATAATTTTACGTATCAACCACATGTATGCGGTTAATACGTATGCATGCGTTTAAGGTGCATCCAGACTATGTAAAAAAACATTGTTTTCTAAAAATTTGCATAACTTGTTAAAGGAATGCAGAAATAAAATGTTATAGAACATATGCTTAATAAAGCAAATTAAAAAAGATTTAACTAACCAAAACTAACCATGACCGCCCCAATGTCACAGTTTTGCATGACCGTCTACAGCGCTTAGAACCAATCAAATTACACGTGCTTTTGCAGTTTACTGTAGTCTGCAAAACACACTGTGCGCCTAATATGTTGTCAAATATATATATATCACAGTCATTTGCCTAAAAGGACAGCGGCAAATGCATTTACGTAGGCAAATGATTTTAAATAAAAATATTTTCATTTGCCTGCGACATATGCACCAAATTCCAATTAAAACGAGCCACTCCATTTAATCCCTATATTTGCACAGTTAAAAAATTATATAAAGTAGGTTAATGTTTATTCTTAGGGAGGCAAAACTAACTTATTTAGGTTAAGTCCCTTTCCCCACCAACACAAACGTAAAAAAAAATAAAAGAAAAAGGGGGTTAATTGATACACCACTCTTTGAAAGAGAGATTAAATATCGATAAGTAGAAAATACAGTGCCATTATACTCGGATTGTCATTTTCTTTTTTTTTTAATATTAGTAAAACTATACCGGGTGTCTTATTAAAGGTTAAAAAGGTAGGGTCCTTGCCGGCTTAAACGGTAGTAATAGGAAACAAATAAACGAATAAATGCGCATTATGTGAGTTCGAAGGATAAGCCACCGGCCAGAGACTCCAGTATTTACGGTACATTTTTTCGACAACTGTTAAACTAATTAAAAAAAGGAGAGTAACTATTTTGCGTTTAATTATTACTATAATAATTGCGTTTAATTATTAACATCCTTAAAACAATTAACTTTAGAGACAGGATATAATTAACAAAAAATATTAAGAAGCAAGTTTCAATTTAGGGCTTAGGTCGTGGTTTTCATCTCAATTACTAAAGTCTTTTACTGCTAAAAGTAAATTTCTGTGACACTTCCGTTAAACCTGAAAATTGCATTTTCATAGTATTAGGAAGTAAGCTTTGTTAAATAAGTTTTATTACCTTATTTTTCCCATCACTTTTTTTAACAAGTATACAGGGTGTCCGGAAAGGTGAGGCCATAAATGATAGGGGTGATAAAGTGAGCCAAAATAATGTTGATACTTCATATAAAAAACGTTTTATCGCGCCTCGTTAGGGGAGTTATTGACCTTTGAAGTTAGAATAAAAAACGTAATTCAATAATAACTTTAAAACTCAGTACCAATGATATTTGTATGTAATAAAAAAAAATATTTTTTGAGAAAGTTATTAAAATGTGGTAAAATTATTAAAAATGGTGTTTGTGAGTCTCCTCAACTTTAAAATACAGATAAAACTGTTTTATATAATTTTACCATATTTTAATAATTTTCTTAGGTAATTTGATTTTTTTACATAGAAAATGCGGGTATTTCTTGATTTAAAGTGAGATTTAATGAAAAACGGTCAAAAATATTGATTCAAATAAAGTAAACCTTTTTGTACAAAAATGATGGAAGGAACCAACGGTTAAATGTCAAATTTGTTACTTGTGTTAAAAATGCATACACTAAATGAAACAAAAATCGTTTTACCCTGTATAATTCCGACCAACTAAACTGCCGTTTACCTATGGCAAAAAGCATTAGTATAAGGATATTTAGTTGAATTAATAATCATTGGTAGGTACTGTGGCAATAGTTTCAAAGTTATTATTGAAATAATTTTTTAATGCTAATTTTGAAGGTCAAAATGTTCCCAACGAAGCGCAATAGAAATTTTTTTACATAATGTATTAACAATATTTTGGCGCACTCTATCACCCCTGTCATTTATGATCTCACCTTCTCGGACACTTTGTATATGCGGTTATATAGGTAAATATAAAATTTTCGAATGCCATTTTCTTACAAACTAATTAAGATGGGTATAACGTGTGGGTTATGTATTTTCTTAGAATTGCCTGTACAATTTGTTTTTTAAATAAATATTTAGGGTCTTATTATAAATAGCAAAGTTGAGAGCACTTCCAATTAAACCGGAAATGCCACATGGCTGACACATCAGAAATCTGCGTCTAATCCAACCAAACATCCCACACATATTTCAAAATCGTATAACACTTTCGAAGAAAATTACAAGGTTACTTGTAATTTCGTGGGCATCCGGTATAGTCTGGATGACCGTGTTATTAATATCAGCAATTTCAGTGGGCCCGGGGGCAAAATCATAAAGTAGGGCCCTAAATACAATGGCAAAGAAATGAAATACGTCGACTAACTTGGCCCAAGAAAAGTGACAACCAAAAAAAACGTCTTTACCTTTTTGCACCGCACCTACATTTAACATACAGTTAGCCCGGGGGCCCCTTTCAACTCAAGGGGCTCCCCATGAACTTGGGGCTCCGAGGCACAGCCCTGAATAGCCCCATACCAGCTACGCCACTAGGCAAGTTGCTTATTTATCACTAACCTAATTTGTTATCCAATAATAAGTCCGATGGCGCGTTGAGCGGCACCCGAAAAAGTATTTATAATGCTGCGTCAAGACTTGCAACAGTTCGCCAAACATTCGTCCAAACTAACCAACCTATTTACGCGCTCCTTTGATGCAAAAACCGGCAAGCTCTGAACCACCGTAAAATCATTTGCCAATGAAACGACGTAAATTCCGTCCACGTCTACGTCCGCGCTATGTGGGGCTATGTGGCGCGGTATTCGGCGCGGCGAATTGTTGCAAGTCTGGACGCGGCTTAACAAAAAAAAACACCACTAACCTCTGGGCAACTGATATATAAAAAAAAAATGAGCAGATTAATAATTTGCTGCTTGCTTGCTTTTTTATATCATATAGTTTTAGAAAGCTTACTTAATATTCAGTTCAATCCATTAAATCCGTAACTGCTCAACTTTAAAACACGCAATTAATATACAGGTTTTTAAAGATATTTTGTTACAGTTATAATGTAAGTAATTAAAATGTAACAATACCAACAAATAGTTAATTAAATAATAGATATTAATATCTGAACTCAAAAATTTTACTACAATTGGGGGATATGTAATTAAGTAGATTTTTTTCTTAAAAACTAAGCAAAATGCAAAAAAAAGACCCAAAAAATGCCTAGCATAAATAAAATACAAACGCTAGTGGCACCCATTTCTTTTTTTAAAAATAGTCGCTTAGGTGCCGCTCGAGACGCCACTGGATTTAATAAATTTAAAAAGTAAGAGCTAAATAAGCATCGTAAGGCACTTAATAACACTGGATTTTTTAAAATCGGTTAAGGAATATTTAAAATATTAATAAATTTAAGATATTTTTTTTTAAGGGAAACACCCTGTATCCTGGCAACGATGCATTTCCAGACTTATGTTTATATTTAAACTTTTAAGCTTATGAATAAGCCCATAAATTTTTTACCGCAATTAGGAAACACCCTGTATTATTTAAGGCTTGTTCCTACAGCAGTTGGAAACAGTTTGCAAACCGTCAGTCAATTTTATTATTTATAGTAAAAGTTGTTTTTTTAAAAATAATGTATAAGTTACATTTATGACATCCATAAATCTCCATTGAAATATTGTACATAAAAAAATGGTTAATCTTTTCTTTTTATAACAAACAATTTACATTGGTCCAAATCAAATATTTACTTGACTTTGCTTTTATTTAAAAGTGTATATTTAATGGGGA
The DNA here is from genome assembly GCA_014170235.1 of Listronotus bonariensis. Classification (NCBI taxonomy): domain Eukaryota; kingdom Metazoa; phylum Arthropoda; class Insecta; order Coleoptera; family Curculionidae; genus Listronotus; species Listronotus bonariensis. The sequence continues at coordinate 122,158 of JACEGR010002061.1, read as the reverse complement.
AGAATGTAAATCGCGTCGGTTTTCGCCGACCGGAAGTCCTAGGAAAGCGTAGCTTTAAATATAATTTTTTTCTAACTTTACACAACATCTCAGGCGGGACTCATCTAATCACTCTGTTCGCGGTCTTCGAGTAGTGCGGTTCACGTTTACGTAGAAGTCTACATAGACTTCCAGGGTAGGCGGCTGAAGGCGTCGTACGAGCGTTGCTGTACCCTTGGGGATCGAGAAAAGATTCACGCTAAATTGGGGCTTCTTTCTTCTGGGGCTAAGCGCTGTGAGTGAAGATTCCTGAGCCTGAGGTTTTTACGTTTTGGTGTTGAACACATGGTGTCTTTGTATGGTCGAGGAGGTGCGCATGCCTTGCGGAAAAGCGTCAGTGGTGAAAGTGACGGTTATGCGCGATACCAGTAGCAGCCCTTGGCTTGACAGTTACAATTTATGCATGTTCAGAACTTCATCGCTGTTGTTGATTGTTGGAAGTGTTTCTTATTTATATGCTAGGAAAGTCTGGGAGTTTCGAGCTCAATTATCCAGATTTTCCACGGACAAAGCCGGGAAAGCTTAAAAGCAATAGCTTGTATGACCGGAACTGGAGAACTGGCGTTAGTATCAGAGCCATAAAACAAAGAGATAGATAGATAGACTCATCTAATCGCAACTGTTATTAGTTTTTACCTTTATAAGTCGGCTAGGTCGAGGGGCTTAGTTTTGTAAATAATATTTTTGAAGTATCCCCATATGAAGAAGTCTAATGACGTCAGATTAGGGAATCCTGCTGGTCATTCCATCGGTCCTCGCCTCCCTATCCTATTTTTTATAAAATATAAAAGCAACTTTTATTTGTGTCAGTAATTTATCTTTATAACCAATCATTTGTAAATTTGTCATTTTAGAGAAGAATTCAAATATCGATTAATATACAGGTTGTTGTATTTAAAATAAGAAAGTTGGTATTGGTTACCGTTACATGACTCACCCTGTATTTTTTTGTTGCGCAACTAAAAATTGCAATGGATGTGCCTGAGTATTTTTTGAAAATGCCCTTATTTACTTATTATGAAATTTATTCTATTTGACTGATATACACTGTAAAAACCATAAGTTGTTTGTTGATTCACTTCTAACCCAAAATAAAATTTTAATTCAAAGACTGTAAAAACAAAAGCTTTGATACAAATCAATAAATATTTAAAAATCTTTTTTAAAGCATCCACAAAGTTAGTGTAACGTTGAACATCGAGCCAAAGGGGTGTCTGAGGAAGCATGACTAATTCGATTGTCTATAGCGCTGTATTAAGAGAATTAATGCCAAAGGATTTCAAAATTAGGACAGAACTAAAGCTACAGATTAGTTAAAGATATTAAAAAATCTTTGTCAACCAATAAAATATTAAAGGAAGTTAGCTTTGATCTGGAATGTAAAAAAGTATTATTAAAAATGATAAATTAAAAATGTTTTTTTTTATTTATTTTAAAATGTAATGTTTAAATGTACGTATCACAAAGTAACGGACAACTTTAATCCAGATTTAAAAAAACATAATTTTTTATATTTATCATTGTGTTTTTTTATCATCGTTAAGTAACAATAAGTTTATAGCTAAAACCTTGTAGCGCAAAGGATCCTGTAACTCGTGACAAGAAATATGTGTTGTAACAAGCTTTAGAAATAAAGTAAATGACCTACTTACATACCGGGTGACAACGAAATTACTATCCAGAAATTTATTTTCTTTAGTAAAACCGTATAGTTTTCAAATTTAGGGACGTCATATTGTGTCACCGGATGCCAATTTTAGATATAATAGCATCTGTATATTACTTTCGGTTTTACCGAAAGTAATATAAACTTTTATATTTTAAATGGAACACCCTGTATATTCTTAGGGTTTGAATTCTACAGGTCATTCTTGATATAAAACCTTTAATATATTCATAACCTAATTTTTGGTTTCGGAGAAAATGGCGTTTTAAACTACAGCACAATATGCACTTTTATGGGAAAACAAATAAACATTACAAAATTTTAAAATGCTTATAATAGTTCTTTTAAAATAATCTACCTTTAGAGGTCATTATAATACTACTTCCTTTTAAACTGGATTTGCTGTAAAATTTGAACTTCCAAGTAAGATAACCCTGGTAATTTTAATGGAACACCCTATATGTTTTTAAAAATTCAATTATTTAAGCAATTTCTAATATAAAACCTATAATATACTTATAACCTATCTTCTTTATTTTAGAGAAAATGGAGTCTAAAAGGTCAAGACGACGACACAATATCCATGAAACTGTTTATTGTGAGGTCGTTCAGACCTTTTCAAACTCCGTTTTCTCTAAAACTGAAAAAGATAGGCTATGGGTATATTATAGGTTTTATATCAGAAATAGCCTAAAGAATTTAAATCTTAAAAAACATACAGGGTGTGCCATTAAAACTACTCATACTCTAAAGTTCAAATTTTACAGCACTTCCAGTTAAACAGGAAGTAGTATTATAATGGTCACTAAAGGTAGAGTCTTTAAAAAACTATTATAAGCATTTACATTTTTTGTGATATTCATTTGTTTTCTCATAAAACTGCAAATTGTGCTGTCGTTCGGACATTTTCATGAATATACTAAAGATTTTATATCAGGAATGACCTGTGGAATTCAAATCCTAAGAAATATACAGGGTGTTTCATTTAAAAAGTTTATATCGCTTCTGGTTAAACCGAAAGTAATACACAGATGCTACTATTTAAAATTAGCATCAGGTGAATCAATATAACATCTCCAAATTTGAAAACTATACAGTTGCACTGACAAATAAATTGCTGGATAGTAATTTCGTTGTCACCCGGTATTTAAGTAGGTCATTTACTTTATTTCTGAAGCTTTGTTACAACACATATATCATATTTCTTGTCACGGTATATTATTATGCGAAGGTTTGCGTTATATTGTACATAATAACATAAATAACATAGCACATATGCAATGTGAGAAAAGAGACAATCTAACGTGAATACCTACATGTAAACATTTCTGATTGGATTAGTCACATATATTCTTTGTTGTTGCTTTACTGGCCGATATCCCAATACCTGTTTGCTTAACCAGTATACTCAATGTTAGCGGACGTATTGTACACAGTTTGCGTCGCAAGAATCGTTTTAAAAGAAATTTATATACGGGGTGTGTCATAGTTAAGTGAGCATTAAGCTCTGGGCCTCTATTCCACTATTCATAAGCGCCTTTTTTAAGCGCCTTTTTGTTTGCGTTTTATTAGTTTTTTCTTTATTTCCTCTAGGCTCTTATGAAAACAAAAAGATCTTCGTTCGTGCATAGCCAACTTCACAAATTGGCGCACAACACCGCATTAAAATTTAAAATATGACAGATTTGTCAAAGTCAAGCATACTTTTCATTCTATGCAAACTCATAAATAGTAAAGTTTGATACCCAATTTTGATTTTATTACTAAAGTTAAAACTCATTTAAAAGAATCCAAAGATCTTTGCGGTGTAAACTAGGCTATCAGTCAGTAGGTAGCTAACCCACAATACACCAAAGATATAGGTTAGAAAATTTTATTACCGTTTTATGAAAAATATTAAATTTGTTGAAAATGATGTTTTCCACTGTAAACAACGTATTGAAAATGCTTTGGTTTATTACCTAGTGATAGTTTTCTTTGTCTAAATATGAGGCATCAAGTAAGGTAGAAAAAAGGTGAGTTTAAATGTCTTATATTTATATTTGTTTCCCTTTAAAAATTTTGATATTTTTAGCTTCTAAAAGAGATTGCAAGAAACATATAGTCCTTTAATGACAAGGCAACTAACCCAGGAACCCCATGAAATGCATCAAAACTTAAGACCATGTTTAGATAACAGACAAAGAAGGTCCTACAAAAATACCCCATAAAATTTTGCCTAAACACTGATTAATAACTTGTCTATTGTTAATTTTAAAATGAGTGCACTTGAATATGGAAAGGTATTATTTCATTGCTCTTTTAAATGGAAGAACAAAAGCAACTGTGAGTAAAATTTGCATTAAAAGTATACTAATATTTTCATAAAATTATTTCAATTATCCATGAGATACCGTCCCAGTTTCTTTAAAAGATATTCAATTTTACTTTTTGTATTCGTGTCTCTTCTTCCTTTTACCAGTTCACAGCTCGAAAACCCTTACGTAACTAAACCTAACCTAAACCAATGATCTTTTCATAGGAGCAATATTCTCTTTTACTTAATGGCTTTTAATCTTTCTTTTATAATTTATATACTCTACAATGTCCTAAGTTAACCCTGCTAATGCTAAAAGTTAAAATAATGCTCATTAAACTCGTATTAATGTTTAGAGAAAAACCTACGTTTGCTTATTTAAACCTGAAATTTGTATTTTTTTATTTTTAGGTTACTGCCAGATTGTAAAATTATTTGTACTATACGGAAAACACTAGAAAGTGTCTGGATTTAATTGGTTTTTCAAGCTGGTGTATTATTTAGAAAATATATTTTATATAAACTGGGAGTATTTTCAAGAGCTTATCTGCAAAAATATTCCAGGACAAAAACTTAGTGTTCATAAAAACAACGTTTATATACTCTAATGTCCTTTTTTATTGTAAACCTAAGAATTAAAATAAAGGCAAAAAAATAATATTGATTGTTTTTATTATTTTTACAAATTACAAAAGCTTGGTAATTTATGTGTGTCATGTTGGGCATTATTATTTTGATTATTATCGATCATTTTATATGATTCTTGAACTATTATGCAATTTTGTCTTCTGGAATGGTCCTAAGGGATATTCATAGTCTTCTAGAGTCCTACAAATAAAATTATTATTATTAAATGAAAAAAGAAAACAACTAGCAATAAAAGGTTTTGATAATTTAGGTACTCTTTGTTTAAAATCATGCAAGTAACAAATGTGTTTTGCTATCTTTGGGTACCTATTTATTTTAACTAATAATAATTACCGATATGTACTGACAATTTATAGTAATTCTCTTGAAAGGGAGCAACTATGATTTTGCCCAATATCAAAAACATTCCTATTCTCACTATATTCCCCCGTCTTTTTGCACAAAATTCTTAATATAACAGTAAATTAGAACATACTATTTAATTAAGCAGCAAAAAAAAATAACCAGCCCCTTTTTTATTAGTTCTGTGCCCCTGTATATCAAATTTGGTCAAAATGGGGCTTGCTCCAACTTTCGAGACGATTACCCAATTTGCATAAATAAGACAAATATTTTTAAAATATTACCTTTTTGAACTAAAAAGAAATTTACCATAAATGTTTTTTTCTAAATAGGTATGAGTTTACTTTAGTTTACTTACCTTAAGTGATATTTTAATGTAGTTTGCTAATCTCCATTTCCAGTCTTTGTCCTAATCTAACATTCCGTACAAGTACCTAACACTCAATAAAGGCCTTCTTTTAGAAAGTATAAATGGAAGATGGTAAAAAAGTTATATGCAATAACTTGTTAGTTACTTTTCCAAAGCAATAAGTAATTTTTGATAGTTTTTCTTTTCAATCTATATTTTGACAACTTACATATTCATTTTACTCCAAATGAGTTTCAGGCTAACGCTTTCACGCACTTTTTTCGCTTTTGCGCCGACGGAGCTGCCGGAGACGGCTTCACGAACCCTTTTTGGTTATAGGTTATGTGATTTAGAAACTATTTTGCTTACAAATGGTTATTCTGGCTGCGGAGGAAAACGTTAATTATTTATTTGCTTCTTGTATTTCAATTAAAGTGTATACTTTGTTTTTAATAGCTTAGTTAACTGATTTTTTCAACTTTAATTTCACATTAAAGGAATTTTAGGTTATGTTATGACTTTGAATTAGTGTTGGAACCATTCAAATAATCTTCTGAATGATATTCGAACATCGAGATATTCGAAATGTTTCGAATATTTCTTCCGAATATTCGTATTTCGTCGTGAAATATTTCATGAACGATTAGTCATGAATTTATATTCGTAACACCGAACACACACATACCCCAAACCATTAGTAATCAAACAAAGAATATCAGCTGTAATATTTATGGGTAAATAGCGCCAAAACTCGAAAACACTCGGAATAAGACGTGAAATAATTCGTTGCCGTAAATAGCAACAATCTTTCAATCGGTATTTCGACAGAATAAAAGCTTATTGGCAATAAAATATAAAATGTTCCGAAAGATCTTTCAAAACATTTCATATTTCGATGCAAAAGATCTTTCGGAACATTTTATATTTTATTGCCAAAAAGCTTTTATTCTGTCGATTGAAAGATTGTTGCTATTTACGGCAACGAATTATTTCACGTCTTATTCCGAGTGTTTTCGAGTTTTGGCGCTATTTACCCATAAATATTACAGCTGATATTCTTTGTTTGTTTGATTACTAATGGTTTGGGGTATGTTTTACGGGTTGTCTATATTAAACGCCTAGATATAAATATCATTCATCATTCAATCGGTATCTTTCGTATTTGTGTTCGGTGTTATGAAAGATCTTTTGCATTGAAATAAGAAATGTTTTGAAAGATCTTTCGAATATTAAAATCTTCCGAATACGAATATTCGAATATCGAAATCTTTCGAATATGCACACCACTACTTTAAATTTTGTCAGATGTCAGATGGTAATACAGATTTCTGTTTTATGACCGCCTGTTTTAAAAAACAAGTGAAGGTTATTCGTTCGTTAAAAAAACAGATGAAGGTTATACGCTCCCGGAACGAATACGTTCAGCGAACGAATGAGTTTAATTTAGCAGAATTGAGCCCCTGCTCCAAGATACAATATAACAATAATATTTATAAGTAAACAATAGAAATATTCATTATTCATAATATAATAAAGCTGCATCAAGACAAGACTTATTTTAATTTGTTTTTAGGGTGATAAAGTGAGCCAACATAATTTAATACATACTTCATATAAAAAAAAGTTCTATCGGGCTTATTTCAATTATAACTTAATAACCTCATAATGCTTCTGTCCATAGGTAAACGGCTGTTCAGTATGTCTGAATTATACACGGTGCGACGATTTTTTTCATGTTACTGTTGTAGGTATATATGTATAATTTGTTCTAGTTTGTATATCTCTGTTGTATATTTTTTAGTTAGTAAGTTTTCATTGACGGTTATTAAAATACGCCTGGCGGTACTTTCCACCTTTGTATGTAAGTCTGTGTATACAATAAAGATTTTTTTAATTGTATGCATTTTTAACACTGGTGACAAATTTGACAGTTTAATTTCTTATTATTATATTATTATTTTTGTTCAAAAACGGTATACTTCATTTAAATCGATATCTTGGATTGTTTTTCATAAAATAGCATTCTAAATCCAGACCTCGATCCAGACACATCAGCATTTTGTATATGTAATAAAAAATTCAATTTTTATGATAAACTTATTAAAATGTGGTAAAATTATTAAAAACGGTGTTTTTAAGCCCCTTAAACTTTATATTATAGTTAAAAAGTGGTTTTAAGAATTTTACAATATTTTAAAAATTTTCAGTAAAAGAATTTTTTTTATTATTTAAAAATGCTGGTATGTCTGAACCTAAAATGCAATTTTATAAAAAAACACGGTCCAAGATATTAATTTAAATAAGGTATACCTTTTTGTGCAAAAATGATAAAGGAATTAAGCGGTCAAAGGAAAATGTCGGATTTGTCACCAGTGTTAAAAATGCATACATTAAACGAAAAAAATCGTCGCACTTTGTTTAATTCCGACTCACTGAACCGCCGTTTACTTATTAAAAAAGCATTACAATGAGGTTATTTATTAGCCCAAATATCATTAATACTGTGGCAACAGTTCAAAAGTTATAATTGAAATAAGTTTTTTTTACACCAACTTTGAAGGTCAATAACTCCCTAACGAAGCGCGATAGAACCTTTTTTGTTATATGAAGTACTAACACTATTTTGGCTCACTCTATCATCTCTTTTATTTTTGACCCCACCTTTCCAGACACCCTGTATATTAAAAGTTTAAATATACTGGGTTAGTAAAATGTACTGCAACTCTTAAATATCTTTAAAACCACTAAAGCTACATTTACCAAATTTGGTATCTGGAAGGTATCGGGCATGAGGAATTTAATAGTAATATCGACACCGTTGCCAAATTTCCCGGTTTTTGCTACACGTATCTCTTTTGTTTGTTTAAATGGAATACCCCATTTATTTTTATTGCAATAAATTGCACAGGCTAAATTTAGTAAGTCCACAAATTCTCAAAATTCCATTTTTACTAACTGCTAAGATATGACAACACCACATTTTAGGTAAAACGTTCAGATGCACTTAAATATCTCTAAAATAACTTAAGCTGTATGTACAAATTTTGGCATTTAAGGGTTTCCGGGCATGTAGAATTAAACAGTGATACTGTCATTGTTGCCAGATTTTCCAGTTTTGCGCTACATGCAATATTTGTGGTATTTTAAATGAAATGTCCAATTTATTTTAATTGCAATAAAAGCAGCGTGACAACTTTGGTAAGTTTTTAAATCTTCAAAATTTAATCTTTACCAGTTACCGAGATATGACAACACCGCAACTCTGTTAAAATTTGGCAACAATACTGATATCACTAATTAATTAGGCATGCCAACAAACCCCTAAATACCAAATTTTGTAAACATCGCTTTAGCGGTGTTAAAGATATTTATGCCCTAAGTTACTTTTTGTTGAAAGTGTAGTTTATCATATCTCAACCGCTAATAGAGATAGAATTTTGAAAATTTAGAAACTTACTTATTTTGATCCGTCCAATTTAATCCAACAAAAACAAATGGGGCATTCCACTTAAAAAATGAAAAATATACGTGAAGCACAAAACTAGGAAATCTGGCAACAGTTCCGGTATCACTATTTAATTCCACATGACCAAAACACCATGGATACCAAATGTGGTAAATGTAGTTTTTGCGGTTTTAAAGATATTTAAAAGTTGCGGTACTTTTTACTAACCCAGTAAAAATACCTTTATCCAACACTTACATATAATATCTACATAACTGATCAGATTTTGAGGATATAAAGTGTACTATAAGTCACTAGTGAGCTAAAGTACCCTTTAGCTCACCAGTGAATTATAGACTTTAGCTCACTAGTGACTTATACTAATTCTTTATTACTTCCAACATTTCACAATTAAAAAAATAACATAAAACAACTAATATATTATACTACAATTTATTCGTGTTTATATTAACAGTAATTGTTATATTAGATTTATCTTGGAGAACGTTACATTGTGCGGAGTGTTCTTCAGGAAGTCTTTCAGCACTAGTACTTGCCTTGGTGCGCTCTTCACCCTGTATTCGTCTTGCAATCTCAAACTTGTTAGAGATGCAATCTTCTAAATACCTTTCTGCCACGGTAGAAAACTTCCACCCGCCATGGCGTTTAAGGTTGGTGATATCGGCCCCAGCGTTGACTAGAAGTGTCGCTGAAGAACGCCGCATGCTATGACCACTATATAAGATTTCATCAGGTAGTTGCAAATAATGAGCAACTACTCTCGGAATTTTCGAAATTTTATTTATTCCCACGCATTGCCTAGTGCATTTGCCTTTTTGAAAGTTGACAAAAAATCTTTTGTGAGGCGTGTTCTCTGGCCTTAGGGACACATATTTTCTAAATAATTCAAGCACGTTTACCAAAAATCCTTCTTTTAAAATTGTAAAGCTTCTCGATTTGTTCGTCTTGGTATCAGGTATAGAAACATATATGTACTGGCCTTTATCTACTATATCTTCAATACTTAAGCGAGTTAGTTCGTCACAACGGCATGCACCAGCGATTCCCAATATCAATGCAACCTATAAAAATCCGAACAGATAAATATTTAATACCAGAAACTAAAGTAAATTCATACCTTTGACATTAAGTGCTCGTCGTCAGGTGCCTCAGCCAAAAATTTTTCGATGTATTGCCTCTCCAGAATTTTTGCCTTTTTCGGTTTGAAATTTCTTGAATTGCTCTTCAAATAAGCGACAACTTTTCCATACCTCCCTATATCCATGTTCTTATATACTTTTAAGGTCGTTTTTATCATTGAATACTTGGTCCACATTGATGAGGGAGCAACTTTTTTCGATAAAAACAGAAAGTAAGCCATAATAACATCTTCATTTATAGTACCAACTCCTCGCCTTTTCCTCCGTGCTTCAAAATCTTCAAATTCTTTATTGTACGTTAGTTTTGACTTCTCTGGAATTAAACTGCATGTCGCTACCGCAGCTTCTTCCAAAATTTCCGCAGGAACTTCACAATTTTCCATTTCGCAAAGCATTTTTATGTTTGTCTACAAAGTTGTTTACTAAACAAACCCGTAGTTACCAACAAAATGCATTACAACCAAACAAGCTTGCTTTCCAAAAAATACAAAATTTTGTTGCTGGTGTTGACAATGACAAGTAACAAATAATGGATGACGTTTTCAAATTATTTTCGATATTAAAAACGATTTATACGAAAGTGTTGGATAAAATTTTGTATTAGACACGTGAGTTATTACATATAAGTCACTTAAGAAAATTACCGTTAAACTTTTCTTGCGTGACTTATATGTAATATAACTCACTTATCTAATAAATAACAATTTCCTACGACCACTTGTGAAAATAGCAAATAGCACACTGTTTTCATGTATAGAAAATGCGTTATATCACACTAGTGTTGCAAAGTACTTTACAACACTAGTGTCGCAAAGTACTTTACTACACTCATGTGATATATATTATGATGTCATTCTAAAAACTGCTATTGGTTTTGCAAGTGACATATTTATTGTAAAGACAGTAAAAAATATATATTATAAACAATTCATTATTTTAATTTATTAAAGTTAACATAAAATAGCATTATTTATTTTATTTTTTTTTAATTACAAATAAACTATTTTTACTTTTTTTCCGTAGTATTGTAAAAATTAAATGTAAATTGGTTATTATAGCATCCTGATATATTCAATGGCGTCTGATAGAGAGAGTTTCATATATATTGTTTGATGTGGATAAATTATCGGGTAATTGAAACTGCATTATCGGTTGTTCTGTTATATTTTCTATTGCATTCCTGCTGGTGATGGTAGCAGGAGCAGTCGTTTGATCTTCATCTAGATGAGAGTGAGTGTTTATAAAAGAAGGGGATGAATTAGATACAATTTCTGGTTCTGTCATGGCTGTTGTAGCTGAAGTTTGACTTGCTGACACTGCATTCATTATTTTATTTGCAGTGCTCATCCTGTTTGTGGCAGAGTTGTCTATATAACCTTCGGCAACAGCAGTTGATCTCCAACCCCCATGCCTTTTAAGTGCTGAGAGATCACCTCCAGCATCTATTAAAATTGTAGCTGAAGATCTGCGAAATGAATGTCCCGTATACAATTCTGGATTTTTAAATTAAGGAACTTTGCCATAAGCTTTGGAATAGCACCTACTTTATTAATACCGACAACCTGATGGGTACATTTTCCCCTTTGGTAATTGAGGAGTAATCTCTTTTGACTCTGTTGTGGTCTAAGTGCAACATATTTTTTAAAAAGTGTATAAAATTCACCAGTTATATTAAAACTTCGGGGAATATTGTTTTTGTATTTCTTAAATGTATTACGGCAACTGAACCCAGATCATTTATATCGTCTACAGTAATCTGAATAAGCTCCTGTTTTCTGCAGGCTCCTGATATACCCAAAATGAGTATTACCTAAAATAAAAATTTTAATAATATTTAGGTTATTATTAAAATAATACAAAATTATATTTATACCTTTGCCAAAAGATACACATCATCTGGAGCTTGTTCAAGGAAATTTTTAACTTCTTGGGGGTTAAGGTCTTGGATTTTTTGACTGATAGCCAACAGACGTCCTTTTTAGATAGGCTTTTAATTTTGCATATTTTGATATGTCTATATTATCATTCACATACAGTGTGCTTCTTAGCATGGAATATTGCGTCCATAGTGTACTGGGCGCTAATGATTTTGATAACTCATCAAAATATACTAATAAAACATTTTCAAAAAAGAAATTGTATGTTTTTTCTTTCGCCACTCCATAAACTGTTTATAGGCAATCATATATCTGGTTTTCGACTTTTCTGGAAGTAACTGAAGTGTGCTTATTTTTGCAGCTTTAACTATTTCAGGTGGAGTACACTCGAGCATTTCACTGTCATCACCCTTCGGTGAGCTTTCCCTTTAGGATGATAAGTAAAACACTTATATTTATAAATAGAAGTTGTCTACCGTATCAAGAACGAAATAAAACACCAAAAGCCACGCCGAAAAATTCCAGAAACACAGTTATTCTTTTGTTTAGAGACAAAATTTCAATATCATTGCATTCTTAAAAACAATTTATAACTTTTAACTTACCTTAAACAGTAGAACCCAAATTAGCGAAAATCATCTTATTAACGTTAAGTTACTACACAGTATAAACTTTCTTCTAATATTAAAACGAGTAATAATAAAATTTCCGAAAAAATAAGAACATAAACAAAAATAGACATAACCACAAAAAACAACATTCAATTGACAGCTCGCTCAGTGGCACAGTGTTGCCAGGTAAGTAGATCAAATTAAAAATCTCCCTTCTACCTTTGAGCACGCGCTGTATAGAGGCAGCCTTGACGCTTGACCGTTCAACTAGAGCGCCAAAGAAAAAACTCCTATAAATCAAATTCCTTTCTCTTTGTCTTCGTGTACTCAAACAACTAGCTTAATCTATTTTTTTAATCCCTTAATTAAACCTGAGGCTAATTCACACTTTATAAATCCATTTTCTTTTATCCATTCCTAAATAAAATCAGACCCTTCCCACGTTGCCAAATGCTTTTCATATTTTGCATGTTGTTTGACGTTTTTAGTAGTCGTGTTTTCTTACTTATAGGACTTTAGGTTATGCATTTACAATTGTCATATGTTTTCTCAAAAATATGACGAAAAAATGTAATTTTTACTTAATTTTACATGTGATGTTCAGTTTCATTAACTCGTTTTACCAATTTTACCCCACCCAGCACCCCTTTTCACTCCCCGGTCCCGTAAGTTTGTTTACTAATATTTTTTTAAAAACGGAATATTTTGGATATGCGCCACTTACGTTTTATTTAGAAGAGTGTCTAAAATATGTAAGAATCAAGTTTTTAAAAAAGCCCTTAAAATAGCAGAAAACCGTATATTAAACTATTACCAAACCATACAATTTTTATTAAGTGAGGGCCTTTTTAAATTCCAAAATGATGAAAGTTATATACTGCTTCTAGATACCTAGGTAATTGTCGATATAAAAATATTGTCAAAACAGTATAATATAGCAGTGAGGAAAAGTACATATCACACTAGTGTTGCAAAGTAAAAATCACCCTAGTGTTGCAAAGTTCTCAATGGTTTTTTTATTTTTTTCTGTAAAAACAAACTTTATTTATTTTTTTGGTTAATAATTTGTGGTCGTAGGAAAAAAGTGTACAGTACTCGTGTGAAAATGACTTTCTTACACTCGTGGAATTGTCGCACTCGGCTAACGCCTCGTGCTACAATATTCCCACTCGTGTGAAATTAGTCATTTTCCACACTTGTAATGTAATATACTATTTGTTAATTGGGGCGAAAAAATTCTTAAAAGTTTTTGTATGCTGACTGCCCAACGTCGATTTTAAATTATTTTTAACTCTTCCAAGGAACGTTACAAATATCTGTCTAGATCTACCGTGCCGCCCCCTAGAAGATAGGTACTGAACTTTCTAATGATTTACATGTTGCCTAACCACGTTAGGCGCGTCCTCAAAATGGCCGAAAGACCATATGATCAAAATTTTACTAGATTCAAATTTTTGTCCAAAATAAAAGTTTTTTGGGTCCAAATTTCGTAATTATTATCACTGTAATATTGTCTTGGACTTGAGCTATATCTTATTGGATTCTGTGTCAAAAAATTTAAAAATTATAAATATTTCATTTGTTAATAACTCCGTTATTTAACAATATTAAGGAATAAAAAATAGCTGACTTCCAAGCCTAAAGTTTTATTTATTGTTTATTAACCTTAAAATCCAAAAAACTTTGGTATTTTTTGAAAAAATTATCCTCGCGCGAGATCCTGCAAGACGATTTTCATTTGACCCCCTCTTAATGGCAAGGCATTGGCAAAAGGTATCAAAAAGACACGAAAGTGGGCAATTGGCCGTTATTAGGCCACGTGTTGCAGATAATGTGATGGCCTCCGTCATTAATAATTTATGATGAAAAAATGCGTTTAAGATGATGGCATCCATCATTTATAAGTTATGCCAAAAAATGCGTTAAGGATGATGGCATTCATCATTAATAAGTTATTGGCAAAAAAATGCGTTTAGGATAATGGCATTTATCATTAAATAAGTACTGCAAGTTTTATAAGTTGAATGTTCCAAAAGTTAAATAACATATTTAGAATTTTGTAATCGAAAAAATGAGAAAAAAGGCAGGAAAATTTTATCAATAAAAAAATTACATAATATAAATTTTTATACCGTAACAATAAACCAAAAAAAAATAAAAAGTATGTAATAAAATTAAAAAACAAAAATAGTAAATCAAAAGAAAACACTTTAAAATAGTAAGTATTTAAGGAACACTTACACTAAATTTTCAGATCCAAAACATAGGGAGAAATATTTTTAAAAAGTTTAATGTCAAAAAAAAACTATTAAATATATATAAATTTATTTATTAACACGTCTTTAAAACTTTTAATAAGGCAACTCCCTGATTTCATATAATTTTTTTAGGTAACTACAAATTTAAAAGGTTTTAAACAAAATGTTTACAGCTCCTAACAGTCTACTTAAATAACACGCCTTCTTGACCAGCCATCACCAATTAATTACACAACACACACTAATTAGGTAATAAATACACTTATTTATGTCTACTAAAAACTCTTTTCTTTAAAAAAGAAACTAAAAAGCTAGAAAACCACGTAGAAAACATTTGCACAAAGCGGCCAAACAAAAGCAAGGTTGCCTCATCTGTCAAATTGTCAAATCTTGTATTTCGGGAAATTGAATTTATCACCTTCGGTCGAAATCGTCGAAATTAACCTAGCTAATTTTACCATCATTTTATTTTTATTCTCTCAAAAATACATAATAAACATTTTGTTTGACTTAATTTTTATTTGCATGATTTGTATCAATAAAATGTTAGGAAAAGGCCATTTCCTTTAAATTATGTAAAAAACATAAAATAATGTTGTTTAGCCGCCATTATAAATAAAGCAGATCAAAAAAATTGCTCGAATGTTAGTTAAATAGCAATGTTAAGAATATGGTTTGAAAAGTATGAATATGCGTTGAAGATTTGCCTTCAGAAATCCCATATTTATTTGCCTGCTACAAAAAGGCATGTTTTATTTAATCAGAATTGGTATGCCGCCATTTTTGTATGCTTGCCGGAAATTCGCCTGCATGTAAAATTTATTGGCAATTGAGTGTTTATTTAGGGTTGACTTTTTAAAGCGTATTAGATGTTGGCATAATATTGCCACCAATGGGCATGCTTTTTTTATCTTTGGACAATCCACGAAGGCTGAAAGCCTAAATACTAACGTACCGTGGGTGTCTTAAGTAGGGTAAGAGGAAGTTTGTTAAGACGGGACTTAAAAACTTGAAGATTTGGGGGGAAGGAAAGACCTCCGGGAAACTCGAGGGATAAAAGAATGAACAAAATGGGAAGTTCGGGGCCTGTCCAATTGAACGGTATAGGGATGCATACGCGCGGCACCACGAGTTTCTCTGTTGGGAGCTGCAAGAGGAGGGACTATACTGGATAATTCGTCGGAGCAGAAACCGTAAAAGTATTCATAGAAGAGCGATAGATCTCCCACGGCTCGACGATGGGCAAGAGAAGGAAGTCTTTGAGTAAGTAAAGGATCATTAATAAGACGAACAGCCCTTCTTTGAATGGCATCAAGAATGCTGAGGGTAGTAGGGGATGCCATTCCCCAGACATAAGAGCAATATTCCAGAAAGGGGCGAATTTGGGACACATACAAAGTGTATAAATTGGAAGGAGAAAAATACTTTTTGGCTCGGAAAAGAAATCCAAGCTTTTTGAAGCCGCGGTGGCTATAGATACAATGTGTTTATGCCAGTTAAGGTTATTCTCAAATGTGACGCCCACAAGGTTAAATGTGTCACCGCTCTGCAAAACCTGGCCACTCATATGCAAAGGATAAGTGTTTGATGATTTTTTTCTCGACAAGGAACATGATTGTGTTTTGGATGCATTAAATTGAACGAGATTTTGGCACCCCAATCCAATATCAAATTGAGATCCTGTGAAAGAGATATCTGCATCGCCCTGCGTTTGCTTTCCAAGTCGGGTTAAGAGATTAGTTTGGGAACTTGAAAAGTGGCCTGAAGGGTACTATCGTCAGCATAACTATGAATGGGATTGGTTGTGGAAGAAAGAGGGTCGTTGATGTGGAGAAGAAACAAAGTTGGTGCTAGTACTGAACCCTGAGGCACTCCAGCATTAATTTCGTGAAAGCTTGAAGAGTGGCCATCAACAATGACTGATATACGTCGATTAGAAAGATAACTGGAGAGCCAAGAGCAGAGTTTAGTTGAAAGTTCGTAGGAGGGAAGTTTATTAAGAAGTGCGTCATGCTAGACTTGGTCGAAAGCTTTGGATATATTAGCAATTATATATATAAATTATATATAGAGCAACGATCTGGGACTCACCTAAAAACTCTAGAGACTTGTTCCAGTTGTGTGAAACGAAGGAAAGAAGATCTGCTGTAGATCTCTTGTGACAAAATTCGTGTTGCCTGTCATGTAAAATTTTATGTTTTTCTAAATACCTAAGAATTTGCGAGTTAATGGATTTCTCCATTACTTTACAAAGCATTGAGAGAAGTGAAATGGGTCTATAGTTGGATGAAAGAGATTTAGATCCTTTCTTGGGAATAGGCTGGACACGTGCAGCTCTCCAGCTGACTGGAAAAATACCCGTGTCATAAGAAATTCGAAAGAGCCTGGTTAAAATAGGCGCAAGTTCAGGAGCACATTTTTTTAAATGATTGCTGGTATTCCATCTAGCCTAGACGATTTTTTGGTGTTAAGAGAAGAAAGAATACGCTTAATGTGTTTTATCTTAAAAATAATATTGGGCATTTTGTGAGGAACTGGGGGAATAGTTGGAATTGGATGGTTGACAGGTGGATGAAGGGTTGAATTGGCAGCAAATTGTTTAGCAAATAGTTTGGCCTTTCCTTTAGATGTAGAAATAATTTCATCTTCCAAAGTTAATGGTGAAAAAGAACTGGTACAGAAATTTCTACTGATGTTTTTGGCAAAGCACCAGAAGGATTTGCTGCCATTTGAGCAAGAAAGTACTTTGTCTTTTATACGGTTATCAAAGGAGTCTTTCGCTTCTGAGATTGTTTGGTGGTAGTGGTTTCTTGCTTCAATGGTGGCCTGTCGGTTTTCTGGACTAGGATCCTGTAGAAGCTTTACCATCAATGCCAATATGAAAAATGTATTTTGCCGGCAAATAGTGTTTGCTGGGTAATTCTTCCTCTGTATCTGAACCTGTTAATGGATCGTCAACATAAAAACAATTTTTAATGACGTCACTAGCTAATGAAAATTCTTTTTGTGGTCAGTAGCAAGCTGTAACAAATATCGCGTGGCTGGATATGGAGATAAAGCTAAGCCATAAATTGCTATATTTAATTCAAAACATTTAAAGGTTTTTGATGGTTTAAATCTCCAAAATATTCGTTAATATCGTTTATCAGATTTATCAATTACAACTTGCCTATACATTTTTGATATGTCTGCATTTAAGACATATGCATGCTTTCAAAAATTTAAAATTATATTTAACAAATCATTTTGCACAGTAGGACCTATGTGTTAAGTATCATTTATTGACAAACCGTTATCTGTGCAAGCAGATCCATCAAGAACAACTTGGCAACGCGTTGTCAAGCTACTTGTCTTTACCACTGCATGATGACTTAAATAATATGCATCACCATCAGAAAGCTCAAAAATGTTTTCTTTTTCTTTTGTCATATGCCCTAAACTTTCATATTCAAACATAAAAGCATCATATTGTTGCTTTGCCTAACTGGCTTATATTTTCCTTAAAAGGAATTTTAACTACAAAACGCCCTTTGCTATTACGCTTAAAATAATCATTAAAGTGCGTTTCACAAAAATTATTATTCAACTTGGGAACACCGTTGCATTCCTTAATTTCCCCAAAACGCATAAGATTTTTGTTAGTTTGATCATCAATAGATAAACAAGACATTATTTTGTTATTAACAACAGAAAAATAATTTATTGCTCCTCCTTAAATCCAACCTAACTTAGATACCAAAGTCAAAGATATATCTAACTTTATTTTATTCATTAACAAAATATCATAAAAAAATCCGACACCGCAAAGAATATCTATTACTTTTTAACATTAAAATATGGATCAGCTAGATTTATATTTGCAAGAATATTCAAAAACTTAGAATCAAAAGTATATATAGGCATAGGTTAAGTAATTTGCGGTAAAATTAAACAGCTTATTTCTTTAGAAAATCTCCCAGAATATGATTTTAATTTTACATTAAATTTGTTTTATTTTTGCTGAAATTGATTCATTATTTCCGACACCCGATATTGCATAGTTTACTGACTATTTTTCTAGACCGATTTTATTGCAAAAACTTTCACTTATAATATTTGATTGAGACCCTGGATCTAAAAAATTCTCGCTGTATATACAGAACTGTAATTATTAGTAACTAAAACAGCCGCCGTAGACAACGGAGCATACTTGTTACCTTGGCTTAGCAGTTATGTTTTCGACGCACCTGAGGTCCCTTCGCCGTAGACCGTTCCGGGTACCTTTGCTTAGAATTAGAGGGTTCACCAAATGCGCTGTTAACAGATTCACAGACCTGATCTACGACGTGTCTATGATATTTGTTACCGGCCTTTCCTAAATCTGTATGACTATGCAAAAGAGAAATGTTTACAAGATGCCTTTGGGCAATCCTGCTGCTTGTGGTTTGGATTGAGAAAATTTTGACATAAATTCAGTCTTTTTGCCTCACTATTTCTTTTATTTAATATTAGACTGGGCAAAAGAACTGCATTTAAATATGGAATGAAGAGATTTGCAATTAAAACAAGAACATTTTCTTTCATTATTTGACATAAGCGAGTTGGTAGTTATATATTTATTTTTATTCTGAGGCTTGGAATAATATCTGTGGTCACCCTTGGCAACTTCTAATTTTTCTAACAACCCGCATTTTGTGTTAAAAATGTATTTATATCTTTTAAAGTGGGAAGTTTACCGTCTATTTTATAGCCTTCCCAGTCGCGTCTAGTGCGACTGTCAAATTTACTTAGAAGTTAATAAACCAAAAGTACCGACCAGTGCTCTACGGGTAATTTTAATGCTTCTAAACTATAAATGTTTTTATTAAATATATCATTAAGAATACTGTTAGACTCTTTCTATATAAAAGGCGCTTCAAATAAACTTATAACATGATTAAAAGTAATAGGTTTTTATTTTCATATCGATTTTTGAGCAATGATAACGCTACTTCGTAATAATTTTTATTCGTAACTTTTATTGATTCTATCATTTGTGCGGCCTCACCATCAAGATGCGCGCGCAAATAATATAATTTTTGTACCGCGTCAAGAGATGGATTTTTGTCAATCATCGATATGAAAGTATCATGAAATTCTAGCCATTTGTCAAATGACCCTAAAAATTTTGGTAATTTTAATTCTGGTAATTTAATAGAAAACCCAAAACCTGAATCATTTTGTCCCTTACAATTCTGCGACTGACTGGTTCTGAAAGATAAACAGCTTCCAGAACCATTATTTCGTTCAATCCTTTTATTCATATTAAGTAAGCATTCTCAAAGAAAAGTCTTTTATCACACTCTTTTTGCATATCTGCAAGTGATATATCATCTTTATTTTCAAGATAGAATTCAATATCTGTTTGAATTGTATTATAATAATAATAATATGTATATCATAAAGAGGTTGAACTTTCTTAAGTCCACTATTTAATTAGGCAATATTAGTTTGATTCAAGAAACTTTTGAAAACGTTTTAAACTGCCTTTTATTTGGCCACGTTTGAATTTAAGTTTACTGTATACCTGCTCAGGGGTCATTTTTCTAAGTCAAGCAAAAAATTATTTATTTTATAAATATAAAAACAATGTCAGGTCAAAGTAAAATGTCAGTAATCGAATTTATCATATTTGGATCGGCCTTACTTATCCTTGGTCCGTAATTCCAACTTTAATTTTTATAAAACATGTAATCCTCTTTACCAATAAATAAAAAAATATTTTATTACTTCTTTTTCCGTCTTCTGTTTCTTAGCAACCAACTTCTTGATATTTCTGGTTTTAATAATAGCACGAAATATAAAATAAAAATTTAAACAACTACTAAACGTAAAATAAAACTAAACAGATATACAGTGTGTTTATCACATTTTGTCAATTTGGACAGGCACTTATAACTTTCTTGCTATTAGAGATAAGCTGTAGGTGGCAAAGTTTTATGGTGTTTTACGTAGAATTCAGTAGCGCACTTATATTTTTTCCGTTAACTGTTTTTAAAGATATAACACAAACCTGCTTATTTTTTTAAATAAAATATCCTGTTTATTGAATCACCACTAAAAATGTTTTAAAGAATTTTAAGAAAATGTCTCATTTGATATCCGGTTTTTTAATCGTGTAAAAAATTTAAGCATAATATATTTTGAAAAACCACAGTTCGTCGCGCATTTGTATCATTTATATTAAGGTATAAATAAACAAAATGTAATAAATCCACGGTCAATAAAATTACAAAATCACAAATACTACTGGATTTGAGCTCTACTTTATTGGTTTAGTATAAAACAAGGTATGGCACGATTTTTAGGTTGGCGCATGTGCAGTACTGATTTTATTAGGACTACCAAACCTTTCACCAAGTGTCTTAAAAAAGACGCAAAAATCCAGCATACTTTAGAATTTCTCAACTGCATCATAGTTTGCAAGAACCTGCTAACCAATAAGCCGCTGCTACAGTGTCCAGATTTTACCCAACAGTTTAACCTCACAACCGATGCCAGACAATTCGCAATAGGAGCCATTCTGTCCCAAGGTCCTGTCGGAAGTAACAAACCGATATCATATGCATCTGGAACACTCAACGAGACAGAGCTTTTCTATTCAACCATCGAGAAGAAGATGTAAACCATAGTTTGGGCAACAAAATATTTAGGCCTTACCTTTTTGGTACAAAATTCAAAAATCAGTCAGACCATCGTCTACTTCAGTGGTTATTCTCCTTAAGGATCCAATCTCCAAACTTGTAAGATGGCGCCTTAAACTAGAAGATTACGACTGCAAAGTAATATACAAGAAAGGAAAAGCCAATAGCAACGCCGATGCCTTATTCTGAGTAAAAAGTTACACCATAGATGTCACTACCAAAGCCTTCGACGACGACGCAGAGGAAGAACAAAAATTCTCAATGACCTCCTTAATAAAGATAAAAAACAAAAATTCAATAAAGAAAACGATATCGACCTGGAAAATATGGGAAACTACTCACGTGAAGAAGAGCTCCAAGTAATTAATGATATTCTAAAGAAAAATGAAACTTGCCACACTGCCATTAAAGACCCAATTTAAGGCATTCCCATAAGCGGAAAGCCTCCTAATTACTAAACAATCAAGTAATCCTCAAAACAGTCAACTACAGTCCAGCAAAACCAGCTACAGTAGACATCTTTTTCGACAAAAATAGATCTCATGTGCAACTTGGAAAGGACAACTTAAAGGAAAAACTCATATGGTTTTTTAAAGAATATATTGACCCTATGAAGAAAAACGCCATGTTTTTTAAAGATGATAAACTCTATACATTACTGTGCCAAATTGTTGGAAAAACATTTAAAAATTCTGGTTTAGACGTTGTAAAGTGCAGTACCTTGTTGTATGACGTCAACTCAGAAGAAAGACAGAAGCAAATCATCAGCTATACAAAAAGGACTTAGCTCTTTAGCCTACAAAACTTCAACCAAAGTCTACAGTATCTTCTGGAAACAGCAAAATAAAAACTGCTCACCATCTATTCCAACTTAAGAATAAGAAGAGGGCTTATAAATGGACTAGGGAAGCCTAATAAAAACTATATCACGCAACTTAAACCAAGACGACGCAAAAAATACAATAATGCCATTTCATTCCTCCAAGAAAACCAAAACATCATCAGCCAAGTGAACCACCACTTTAGCCTAAACACGAAGATTATGGACAACCTTAACACAACCTTTTTAATGATTGACAATAATGAAGAAATTATCAAACTGGAGATCAACAAAATTAGTTAAGAATTAAACAAAGTAATGTTCGACTTCAATTAGTCTCCAAGTAGTCGTACAGATCCTAGACGACTTGTATTGTATACTCTTGCACGAAAGTTAAATAAACACATAAAATATTTTACCAAAAAATAGAGAAAGGTATTCGGGTAAGCTAAAAAAGAAAACAATAGTGCAATTTAAAATTAAATCAATTGTTAAAAAATAATAATAATAATAATAATAATAATAATAATAATAATAATGTGTAATGAATTACATATCAGCCAACAGACCTTTTACGGAAAAGATCAGAAAAATAGCTTTAAGGCTCCGCCAAAAACACCATACACTAAACAGAGTCACGCTTCAGGTCATCAAGCAGCGTTGTCTAGACCGCATACGATCGTTGGGTGTTATTAACAACAGCTTAAAGAAAAAGGCTAGAGGGATAAGAGATACAAATAAATTTGTGACTAAACCTTCTAGTTTTCTCACAGACCCAGCACCAACGGTTGAAAATCCGCCACAAGCAAATATTGTGGAACAGTTCTGGAAGGATGTCTACGAGGACCCGAAGCCGTTACGACGGGACACTCCTGCTTTGAATACCTTTAGCGCCTATTGTGCCGACAAGGAACTTGACCAGCATGAAAGTCCACCAATCACAACGGAGGAGGTGAAAAGAGCCCTAGATGGTGCAAGGAATTATTCTGCACCGGGTCCGGATGGCATTAATAACTACTGGTGGAAGAAATTCCCCAGTACACATCCGCATTTGGCCAGAATCTTTGATTCCTGGCTTAATGGAGACACACCAATTCCTGAATGGTTTGTAGAAGGCCGAACTATATTAATACCAAAAAGGGAGATCTAACACAGCCAAAATACTATAGACCGATCACTTGCCTCAATACCATCTACAAGGCTTTTACTAGAATTTTGTATTCTAGAATACTGAGTGCAATAGATCCTATTCTCTCTGATATAGGGGAGCAGCGAGGAGGAAAAAGAGGAATCAATGGTTGCAAGGAAAATCTCTTAATCGATAGATGCATCACACAAGACTCAATCCAATACAAACGCAACCTTAGTATGGCATGGATTGATTACAAAAAAGCTTTTGACACAACATCGCATGAATTAATATTGCATCTGCTTAAAGATCTCAAGGTTCCTCCTAACCTGATTCGTTGCATCGAACAGCTGATGCCGCTCTGGAAATCTAAATTCTCCATAACATCTGGAGCACAAAAATCATAACTGATCCCATAACATTTAAACGGGGCGTATTTCAGGGCGACTCACTAAGTCCTCTATTATTTTGTATATCGCTGCTTCCCGTATCCGTGTCTCTTCGGAAGACTCGGGGGTATTGCTGTGGACCACCTGGAAGAAGGGAGCGTAAGGTAACCCATCTGTTTTATATGGATGACCTAAAACTCTATGCAACTAGTGAGCGAGATCTACAACAGTCTCTTAAAGTGGTTCACGAATATACCAAAGATGTTGGCATGGAGTTCGGACTTGACAAATGTGCAAAACTTAGGCTGATGAAGGGCCGATATGGTAACGATTTAGAGGCTGATCAACTTGCTGACAGCGCGATTCTCCGTCCGCTTAGAAATAACGAAACGTATCGATATTTGGGTATCGACCAAAATCGTACTCAGGATGTTAAAGCTGTAAAGACCGAGCTGAGAAGCAATTACAGGCAACGCTTAAGGAAAATATGGAAATCCGAACTATCAGGATTGAATAAGGTTGATGCAACTAACATGCTAGCAGTTCCTGTATTGCTTTATTCGTTTGGAGTAGTTAAGTGGACGCGAGAAGAGTTGCGAGAACTGGACGTTAGCACACGAAAAATGATGCATCTTCACCGCAGCATCCATCCCCGCTCATCAGTCTCCCGCATTTACCTCTCACGCCATCAGGGAGGTCGCGGCCTTTTAAGCTTGGAGTGTATGCATGATCGTTTGGTTTTGAGTCTTGCTTGTCAGGTTGCCAAAAGCACGGATCCACTGCTGCAGTTTGTAAAAGAACATGAGATGGCCAATGTTGGAGCATTTTTGTTCAAGGCAGCCGAGCGAGCCGCGGAGAAATTCGGTCTCAGATTTGAAATAGATTCTAATGACGACCAATCACTTATAAGACAGGAGTCTAGTGCTGTAACAGCTGCAGTTAAAAGAGCCGAACAACGGATGCTCTTAGAAGATCACATCAATAAGCCGCAGCACGGAGTCTTTTACAGAAATATCAATAGACTCGATCTATCTCGAAAGCTTACGTTTGGGTTTTTGAAATCCGCTGAGCTTAAGTCTGACACCGAAGGATTCTTACTAGCATGCCAAGATGGGGTGATAAACACATTGGTGTACCGAAGCCAATTTTCCAACGTTCTTGACACCGCATGTCGAGCCTGTCGACAGCAACCCGAAACCCTTATGCATTTATTGTCAGCTTGTCCAGTGCATGCTGTCAATAGCTACATCCATCGGCATAATGACGCTCTTCGGGTACTTTACTATCACCTAAGGCATTACTACGGCATCGATGAAACAGCAATATTGCCGTTTGCTCCCGGAGACATTGAGGCAGTAGTGGAAAATGACAACTGTCGCATATACTGGAACTACGCGTTCCCAACAACGCATCAAATTCAAGCGAATAAACGCGACATCGTTCTCCTTGATAAGACAAATCACACCATGTATGTAATAGAGTTCTCCGCCCCAGCGGAAACCAACATCGATATAAAAGAACGGGAAAAACGAGCCAAATATCAAGATCTTCTTGGCGAACTTCGGAGGCTCTATCCGGAGTATACCGTGCGATTGGTTGTCCTGATAATTGGCGTTTTGGGAGGCATGAAGAATAACATATTAAGGGAAATAAGGTACATTCCAGCATGTCAAAATACACCCGAACAACTGGTGATGAAGATGCAGAAATCTGTTGTCCTTGGATCCCTTCGTCTACTGAGGCAAATGAATTTGGCCGAAGATCACTGACCGAGCGGACGCGAGGAGTGGTCTTCGATATGGATGGCCTTCCGCACGACGCCCTATGGGGTCGGAGCCATGGGATACGTCGTGTTGGATCTTTTAGAAAATAATAATATAAGTCTGTATAAGTGTGTAAGTCTGGCCATCAGGACAATGCCTAGCATTGTTCTTGGTGCTACCGAACACGAACAATCCAAGCAAGACGGTACTGCCAGCGAGCTTGAAGGGGTTGCGGGTACCAACAGCAATCTACGAGAGGCCTTGAATCGGTCCGGTAGCCTATGTAATACCGGTAACCGCCGCGGCTCTGTGGGGTGACATCCCGCAGAGTCGTGGATATCTCGCATTGTCCCTATAAACAATGATGAGCAAGCTCCCAACAATCCACCCCGTTCGGATAGGGGTGCAGGGCAGGTTGGAGGAGCAACCGGACGGACGCCCTTAAACGACCTTGGCAATGGACATGGACGCCTCACGTGGACGGACGAACTTAGGGACGATCTGATGGATGCACATTCCCTCAGCGAACCCACCATTAGGGGCTACATGGCACGGATGCACGCAACATGGTGTGCTAAACACCCAGAACTAAGTCATCTATCCCAACAACGTTTGAGAGACTATGTAGCCTATCTTAACCGATCTGGATATGTCAGAACACCAAGACAACAGGAGCCACCTCAGGACCTGGATAATCAGGATCTGGAACAAAACCAGCCTGCGGAAAATGTGGTAATTGAGATTGCCCCCGAAAACGCCAACAACGAACTAACAGAGAGGCTTACTAACATCGCGCATTCAAAGTGTAATGAATTACATATCAGCCAACAGACCTTTTACGGAAAAGATCAGAAAAATAGCTTTAAGGCTCCGCCAAAAACACCATACACTAAACAGAGTCACGCTTCAGATCATCAGGCAGCGTTGTCAAGACCGCATACGATCGTTGGGTGTTATTAACAACAGCTTAAAGAAAAAGGCTAGAGGGATAAGAGATACAAATAAATTTGTGACTAAACCTTCTAGTTTTCTCACAGACCCAGCACCAACGGTTGAAAATCCGCCACAAGCAAATATTGTGGAACAGTTCTGGAAGGATGTCTACGAGGACCCGAAGCCGTTACGACGGGACACTCCTGCTTTGAATACCTTTAGCGCCTATTGTGCCGACAAGGAACTTGACCAGCATGAAAGTCCACCAATCACAACGGAGGAGGTGAAAAGAGCCCTAGATGGTGCAAGGAATTATTCTGCACCGGGTCCGGATGGCATTAATAACTACTGGTGGAAGAAATTCCCCAGTACACATTCGCATTTGGCCAGAATCTTTGATTCGTGGCTTAATGGAGACACACCAATTCCTGAATGGTTTGTAGAAGGCCGAACTATATTAATACCAAAAAGGGAGATCTAACACAGCCAAAATACTATAGACCGATCACTTGCCTCAATACCAGCTACAAGGCTTTTACTAGAATTTTGTATTCTAGAATACTGAGTGCAATAGATCCTATTTTCTCTAATATAGGGGAGCAGCGAGGAGGAAAAAGAGGAATCAATGGTTGCAAGGAAAATCTCTTAATCGATAGATGCATCACACAAGACTCAATCCAATACAAACGCAACCTTAGTATGGCATGGATTGATTACAAAAAAGCTTTTGACACAACATCGCATGAATTAATATTGCATCTGCTTAAAGATCTCAAGGTTCCTCCTAACCTGATTCGTTGCATCGAACAGCTGATGCCGCTCTGGAAATCTAAATTCTCCAAAACATCTGGAGCACAAAAAATCATAACTGATCCCATAACATTTAAACGGGGCGTATTTCAGGGCGACTCACTAAGTCCTCTATTATTTTGTATATCGCTGCTTCCCGTATCCGTGTCTCTTCGGAAGACTCAGGGGTATTGCTGTGGACCACCTGGAAGAAGGGAGCGTAAGGTAACCCATCTGTTTTATATGGATGACCTAAAACTCTATGCAACTAGTGAGCGAGATCTACAACAGTCTCTTAAAGTGGTTCACGAATATACCAAAGATGTTGGCATGGAGTTCGGACTTGACAAATGTGCAAAACTTAGGCTGGTGAAGGGCCGATATGGTAACGATTTAGAGGCTGATCAACTTGCTGACAGCGCGATTCTCCGTCCGCTTAGAAATAACGAAACGTATCGATATTTAGGTATCGACCAAAATCGTACTCAGGATGTTAAAGCTGTAAAGACCGAGCTGAGAAGCAATTACAGGCAACGCTTAAGGAAAATATGGAAATCCGAACTATCAGGATTGAATAAGGTTGCTGCAACTAACATGCTAGCAGTTCCTGTATTGCTTTATTCGTTTGGAGTAGTTAAGTGGACGCGAGAAGAGTTGCGAGAACTGGACGTTAGCACACGAAAAATGATGCATCTTCACCGCAGCATCCATCCCCGCTCATCAGTCTCCCGCATTTACCTCTCACGCCATCAGGGAGGTCGCGGCCTTTTAAGCTTGGAGTGTATGCATGATCGTTTGGTTTTGAGTCTTGCTTGTCAGGTTGCCAAAAGCACGGATCCACTGCTGCAGTTAGTAAAAGAACATGAGATGGCCAATGTTGGAGCATTTTTGTTCAAGGCAGCCGAGCTAGCCGCGAAGAAATTCGGTCTCAGATTTGAAATAGATTCTAATGACGACCAGTCACTTATAAGACAGGAGTCTAGTGCTGTAACAGCTGCAGTTAAAAGAGCCGAACAACGGATGCTCTTAGAAGATCACATCAATAAGCCGCAGCACGGATTCTTTTACAGAAACATCAATAGACTCGATCTATCTCGAAAGCTTACGTTTGGGTTTTTGAAATCCGCCGAGCTTAAGTCTGAGACCGAAGGATTCTTACTAGCATGTCAAGATGGGGTGATAAACACATTGGTGTACCGAAGCCAATTTTCCAACGTTCTTGACACCGCATGTCGAGCCTGTCGACAGCAACCCGAAACCCTTATGCATTTATTGTCAGCTTGTCCAGTGCATGCTGTCAATAGCTACATCCATCGGCATAATGACGCTCTTCGGGTACTTTACTATCACCTAAGGCATTACTACGGCATCGATGAAACAGCAATACTGCCGTTTGCTCCCGGAGACATTGAGGCAGTAGTGGAAAATGACAACTGTCGCATATACTGGAACTACGCGTTCCCAACAACGCATCAAATTCAAGCGAATAAACCCGACATCGTTCTCCTTGATAAGACAAATCACACCATGTATGTAATAGAGTTCTCCGCCCCAGCGGAAACCAACATCGATATAAAAGAACGGGAGAAACGAGCCAAATATCAAGATCTTCTTGGCGAACTTCGGAGGCTCTATCCGGAGTATACCGTGCGATTGGTTGTCCTGATAATTGGCGTTTTGGGAGGCATGAAGAATAACATATTAAGGGAAATGAGGTACATTCCAGCATGTGAAAATACACCCGAACAACTGGTGATGAAGATGCAGAAATCTGTTGTCCTTGGATCCCTTCGTCTACTGAGGCAAATGAATTTGGCCGAAGATCACTGACCGAGCGGACGCGAGGAGTGGTCTTCGATATGGATGGCCTTCCGCACGACGCCCTATGGGGTCGGAGCCATGGGATACGTCGTGTTGGATCTTTTAAAGAATAGTAATAATAATAATAATAAAAATGTAATGTCTGGCCATCAGGACAATGCCTAGCATTGTTCTTGGTGCTACCGAACACGAACAATCCAAGCAAGACGGTACTGCCAGCGAGCTTGAAGGGGTTGCGGGTACCAACAGCAACCTACGAGAGGCCTTAAATCGGTCCGGTAGCCTATGTAATACCGGTAACCGCCGCGGCTCTGTGGGGTGACATCCCGCAGAGTCGCGGATATCTCGCATTGTCCCTACAAACAATGATGAGCAAGCTCCCAACAATCCACCCCGTTCGGATAGGGGTGTAGGGCAGGTTGGAGGAGCAACTGGACGGACGCCCTTAAACGACCTTGGCAATGGACATGGACGCCTCACGTGGACGGACGAACTTAGAGACGATCTGATGGATGCGTATTCCCTCAGCGAACCTACCATTAGGGGCTACTTAGCACGGATGCACGCCACGTGGTGTGCTAAACACCTAGAACTAAGTCATCTCTCCCAACAACGTTTGAGAGACTATGTAGCCTATCTTAACCGATCTGGATATGTCAGAACACCAAGACAACATGAGCCACCTCAGGACATGGAAAATCAGGATCTGGGACAAGACCAGCCTGCGGGAAATGTGGTAATTAGAGATTGCCCCGAGAACGCTAACAACGAAATGACAGAGAGGCTTACTAACATCAACATCAAGTCTCACATAAAATCCCAAGATATCGCACAAGCGAACAACGCCCTTCGGGACTTACTTTCAGAACGCACGGATATTTTGGCACTTAACAACGCTGTTTATGAAGCTGCGAAACAACTTATTCCTAACAACCGCTCAGATAGCTCTCACCAAGCACTTCGAAAGACCGAACGCAGAATTCAGCAAATTGCCAAAAAAATGGATCTAACGCGGCAAGAGGCATCGCGCATTCAAAGTGTAATGAATTACATATCAAGCCAACAGACCTTTTACGGAAAAGATCAGAAAAATAGCTTTAAGGCTCCGCCAAAAACACCATACACTAAACAGAGTCACGCTTCAGGTCATCAAGCAGCGTTGTCTAGACCGCATACGATCATTGGGTGTTATTAACAACAGCTTAAAGAAAAAGGCTAGAGGGATAAGAGATACAAATAAATTTGTGACTAAACCTTCTAGTTTTCTCACAGACCCAGCACCAACGGTTGAAAATCCGCCACAAGCAAATATTGTGGAACAGTTCTGGAAGGATGTCTACGAGGACCCGAAGCCGTTACGACGGGACACTCCTGCTATGAATACCTTTAACGCCTATTGTGCCGACAAGGAACTTGACCAGCATGAAAGTCCACCAATCACAACGGAGGAGGTGAAAAGAGCCCTAGATGGTGCCAGGAATTATTCTGCACCGGGTCCGGATGGCATTAATAACTACTGGTGGAAGAAATTCCCCAGTACACATCCGCATTTGGCCAGAATCTTTGATTCGTGGCTTAATGGAGACACACCAATTCCTGAATGGTTTGTAGAAGGCCGAACTATATTAATACCTAAAAAGGGAGATCTAACACAGCCAAAGTACTACAGACCAATCACTTGACTTAATACCAGCTACAAGGCTTTTACTAGAATTTTGTATTCTAGAATACTCAGTGCAATAGATCCCATTCGCTCTGATATAGGGGAGCAGCGAGGAGGAAAAAGAAGAATCAATGGTTGCAAGGAAAATCTCTTAATCGATAGATGCATCACACAAGACTCAATCCAATACAAACGCAACCTCAGTATGGCATGGATTGATTACAAAAAAGCTTTTGATACAACATCGCATGAATTAATATTGCATCTGCTTAAAGATCTCAAGATACCTCCTAACCTGATTCGTTGCATCGAACATCTGATGCCGCTCTGGAAATCTAAATTCTCCATAACATCTGGAGCACAAAAAATCATTACTGATCCCATAACATTTAAACGGGGCGTATTTCAGGGCGACTCACTAAGTCCTCTATTGTTCTGTATATCGCTGCTTCCCGTATCCGTGTCTTTTCGAAAAACTCGGGGGTATTTTTGTGGACCACCTGGAAGAAGGGAGCGTAAGGTAACCCATCTGTTTTATATGGATGACCTGAAAGATCACATCAATAAGCCGCAGCACGGAGTCTTTTACAGAAAAATCAATAGACTCGATCTATCTCGAAGGCTTACGTTTGGGTTTTTGAAATCCGCGGAACTTAAGTCTGAGACCGAAGGATTCTTACTAGCATGCAAAGATGGGGTGATAATCACATTGGTATACCGAAGCCAATTTTCCAACGTTCTTGACACCGCATGTCGAGCCTGTTGACCCGAAACCCTTATGCATTTATTGTCAGCTTGTCCAGTGCATGCTGTCAATAGCTACATCCATCGGCATAATGACGCTCTTCGGGTACTTTACTATCACCTGAGGCATTACTACGGCATCGATGAAACAGCAATACTGCCGTTTGCTCCCGGAGACATTGAGGCAGTAGTGGAAAATGACAACTGCCGCATATACTGGAACTACGCGTTCCCAACAACGCATCAAATTCAAGCGAATAAACCCGACATCGTTCTCCTTGATAAGACAAACCACACCATGTATGCAATAGAGTTCTCCGCTCCAGCGGAAACTAACATCAATATAAAAGAACGGGAGAAACGAGCCAAATATCAAGATCTTCTTGGCGAACTTCGGAGGCTCTATCCGGAGTATACCGTGCGATTGGTTGTCCTGATAATTGGCGTTTTGGGAGGCATGAAGAATAACATATTAAGGGAAATGAGGTACATTCCAGCATGTAAAAATACACCCGAACAACTGGTGATGAAGATGCAGAAATCTGTTGTTCCTGGATCCCTTCGTCTACTGAGGCAAATGAATTTGGCCGAAGATCACTGACCGAGCGGACGCGAGGAGTGGTCTTCGATATGGATGGCCTTCCGCACGACGACCTATGGGGTCGGAGCCATGGGATACGTCGTGTTGGATCATTTAGAGAATAATAATAATAATTGACAATGCAAATTACAATTTAAAGAAAGACAGGTTTTTTGTATAAAGTGTTGAAGTCAACAAAGAAAAAAAAATAAAATTTAAGTTTATTAAATATTTTTTTTTAATTAGTGAAGTTAGTTAATAGATAAACAATTGCCTGTCTTTTGTCGGAGATCAAGGATCCAAATTAAAAAAGATCCAGATACAAAGCAGTAAGTTCAGGTAAAAAGGATTCAAATTAAAGGGTTCAAATAATAAAATGGATCCAGGTAAAAAGGTCCAGATGAAAAAAGCCGAATAAAAAGTCCGTATGAAAAAAAAACTGTAAAAAAAAGGTGGCTATAAAACTAACGGCTGAATGCCTTAAATGAATATTAAATTTTAAATAAAAGGGCTAAAGGCGTAAAAGAAATTAATAGATAAAAAGTAAAAAAAAATAAACAAAAAAGTTGGCTGAAGGCCTAAGTATTGGACGATATCAAGTCCCACCAAACTATAAGAAAAAATTTATATTTATATATAATATATATTATATAATTAACATAATAATATATACAATCGCATTTGTGAGATTGTTATCGACAGAAAATACTAAAAAGTCAAATTACTTTAATAGATAAATTAAGAAAAGGTAATAAAAAAATAAATATATATTATATAATAAGAGGCATAGCTGTTACTGCGCATCCATTAACAAGTGAAGGAGTCAAAAGGAAATTAAAAAAAACTTAAAAAAATTAAACATAGCAACTGCATTAAACAATAAAAACCAAATAGATAGATATATAAAATTAATTAATTAGTTAAAAATCATTCAATATGTGCGCATGCCTGACATTTAATAAAAAGTTCAACTGTCGAGAATGATAACACAAATAAAAAAAATAAACACCTATAAATTAACAAATTAATATTGATTGACAATAATAAAAACTAACAAAAATTAAAATTTATAATTTGAGACTTATAAAAAAAATATACGGTGCACATCAGATTAAGATCAATAAACAATATATTAATTAAATAACATCAATAATGACAAAGTCCCATCAAAAGGTTTAACGTATAATAAGCAAAAAAAAAATCAAATATAAAAAAACCCATTCTTACAAATATACGAGTACATAAATATATCAGTAGGGTCAATTAAAAAGAAAATTAAGTAATTAATAATATATTATTAAACATAACAATATCAGAAAAATCCTCATTAAAAACTAATAAAGTAAGCATACCCTTTTTTACAAAAAAAAAAAAAAAAAAACGTTGTGAACAGGTCAGATGGACCTTAACCAAATAGTTATAGTTACTTATTGTTAAACATAAGCCAGTGCCAGTTATATTATTAAAAAAGATCTATCGTAATGCTGTTTTTGTTGCCTTATTTTTATTTAAAGTTTTAAAAAAGATCAGTTAAATAAATTAAAAACGAAATATGTATAACCAACAATATTAAAATCGAATAAAAATCATTTAGTAGGTTATGCAAGGTCTGATTATTCAATTAAAGTAGTCCATTAAGCACTGAACAGATTGGCTCTAAAAAATTTACTTAGATTTCAATAATTTGCTGCCACACAGACACACTCTAGCACGATGTACAATAATTGTATGATTCTAAAAAGTCTAATTAAAAAGGTCTAATGGTTACTTAAAATGTAGTTTATTCTAGCTGAAAAATATATTAATATAATTTACTTTACTATATATATATATATATTAGGGTGCTTCATTTGAAACGAATATTTTTTGTTTTCCGCTGACA
Organism: Listronotus bonariensis; assembly: GCA_014170235.1. NCBI lineage: Eukaryota > Metazoa > Arthropoda > Insecta > Coleoptera > Curculionidae > Listronotus > Listronotus bonariensis. Next base: position 88,292 of record JACEGR010002061.1, on the reverse strand, counting down.
CATGAAAAGTCGGTTCTTCACATCGAAAAGAAAATTCCCTGAAAATTTGAGCCCTTAATTTTAACTTTAAGAACTTCCTCTCTATCTTCGATTGTTTCCCATTTAAATAACATGGAAATCATTGTTTTTTTGTTTTTTTTTTCATAGTTCACTTCGCTTTTATGATTTTTCGTTGCGATCGGTCACAATCTGTAGTATATTACAGACTTTTTAAAAGTGTCTAAAAACATTTTTCTGTGGCTTGAACTGTCTCGTCAGCATCGTTCTCGAAAACCAAATTTTTACAAAAATTGTTACATTTTCTTTATTATCGGGGTAAGGGCTAAACTGACAGAAAAAAGTTAAACAAAAATTTGTAGTAAATTTAATTTTCCACAAAAATGCCTCTTTCTATATTTTGCCAAAGTGCGCAGTTTACTAGATAAATTCGGGTGAATGTATTAAAAATTAAAAAATTATTTAAATTTTAAGTTCTGTTGTATTATATCTTATGATTAACTAATAATCGAAGAAGTTTATAATTATTTTCGATATAATTGACTTTATAAAATAATTATTTAATTTTTCCAAACAAAAAAAATAGATCTTACGGTCAATAGATAAACAATACAGTAAATGATCCATATTTAAATTTATATATTTAATATATATATTAATTTATGTTTTAAAACGGTATAACCTATTTCAGCTAAATCGGTGTTGGGCCGTCTATATCCCCTCTTAGTCCGAAGGAGTGAGAGATTATAAATATCGTAAAAAAATCAATAGTATTTAATTGTGTAATATGTAACATACTTAGTATAGTTTTGCTTAGTTTAAAAGGTTGTAAAAATGTGTTTGTTTTTTTTTCTGTTTATTTAAATAAGCGCAAGCAAAAGCTTTGTATAGTCAGTTTAATTTTGATCACTTGGCTATATTCGCTTAAACAGCAAAGCAATCACTGAAGTAAAAACAAAAGAAATACTATAGTAACATTTCGTTTCCGTTACCATACTTACGTACCATTATTAAGCTGATTGTAAATAAAAAGGTGTAAAACAACGAATTGTCTTTTTTTTTGTACGGGGTGTTTCTGAATGGTATGTAAATTGAAAGAACACATTTTTAGTATGTTTTTTCAGTAAATCGGTGGACAAACATCAGGACCGTCTATATATTTCTTGTTTAGTTTATTTCACTTTTAGTTTATTACCGTGAAGGTGAAATGTGTGTAAGTAGAACGTCCAATGTAAGTAACAAAGCGTCTGAGATTAGGATAATTTCAATCATAGCTTACTTCATGATTTCCCCGCGGTAAATTATGAAAGCTTTTGTAAGGTAAACAGTGCCGTATTAATTTTTTTTCTAGAAAAATAAATGTATATATGTATATGTATTTTTTTTTATGGAAAATAATTATTAACTTCTTCGATTATTAGTTAATCTTAAGATATAATACAACAGAACTTAAAATTTAAATAATTTTTTAATTTTTAATACATTCACCCGAATTTATCTAGTAAACTGCGCACTTTGGCAAAATATGGAAAGAGGCATTTTTGTGGAAAATTAAATTTCCTACAAATTTTTATTTAACAGTTTAGCCCTTACCCCGATAATAAAGAAAATGTAACAATTTTTGTAAAAATTTGGTTTTCGAGAACGATGCTGACGAGACAGTTCAAGCCACAGAAAAATGTTTTTAGACATTTTTAAAAAGTCTCTAATATACTACAGATTGTGACCGATTGCAACGCAAAATCATAAAACCGAAGTGAACCATGAAAAAAACAAAAAAAAACAATGATTTCTATGTTATTTAAATGGGAAACAATCGAAGATAGAGAGGAAGTTCTTAAAGTTAAAATTAAGGGCTCAAATTTTCAGGAAATTTTCTTTTCGATGTGAAGAACCGAATTTTCATGTGTCAGCGGAAAACAAAAGATATTCGTTTCAAATGAAGCACCCTAATATATATATATATATATATATATATATATATATATATATATATATATATATATATATATATATATATATATATATATATATATATATATATATATATATATATATATATATATAACTTTTTATTTTTCTTAAACCATTTTCGGTTATATATATATAAAATTGTCTTATTTTTCTTGGGAATAGGTTATCGGTTTATGAATAAAAACTTTTTTACGACGTTTCGCACATTTTATTGTGCTTTTTCAAACCTAAAATCAATACAGAATATTTAACGTATTTTTTTCAGTTTAAAATTAACATTAACAAATTAAAATTTTATAAAACAGTACACTTTAGTACGTACAACAAAAGTTTTCGTTAATCTAACCAATCAACTTTTAAAAACAAAACTAACATTTATGACTTTTTAAGTCATCTATTATATAATAAAACAAAACAAAATAAGAAAATTTACGGATGCCCGGATGCCTACCTTGGAGATGTGGTACATTGTAATCACTAAAAGAATTTGATTTTATTTCTGGTATTTACATATTTTTTTGGTTCAAAAGGAGCGAGAGTAGATAATGTATTTAAATATTTGTTTTTAAGGAAGTTTTATATAGGGATGTCTTAATAATTTTAAAAGTTGTTGTTTATAGGGTGTGAAATGAGCTATTATGTAATTGGTAATATTTAAATTTTATTTATTTATGAGCTTCAAATAAATTTGGCTTAAGTTACTAATATCTTTTTGTCATTAAGAGCTTGTTTTTCCCTTTTAATTTCAATCATTTCTTTAAAAGTAAGTTTTTATGGTTGGAATCACGTACTAGATTTCGGTTTCCTTAAATTTAAATACATGATTTGTACTAGCTTCGTGCTTATGTAAAGCAGTTGATGCATTTTTGGTGTATTTGTGTCCATTCAGTCTATTCTCCAGATATTGTGTCGTCATTCAGATGTATTTTTGGGACAATTAAGACATGGATTGGAGTATACTAAGTTTGATTTTTTCTTTTTGGTACTTGACTTTTTAATGGTGTATATAGAGTACTTATTAAATTATGTGCTTTATGATAAACAACTACGTCGTGTTTTGATAGAATATGCTTAATTTTTGTGACAAACCATCAATATAGGGCATAGCGATGTACTTGCTGTTTTTCTTTTGGTGTTTTTTTGTTTTATTATAGAAAAGATGCGTTTTTTGGTCGATAATTCTAGAAATTGTTTTTTCTGGATAATGGTTGTTAATTAATGTTTTTTAACTTTTTGTAAGGTTTCTGGTCGATATTCTGCAGAGGTTAAAGCGATAGTTCGGTCTGTGAGACTTATTATAACACTATTTTTTTAATATTTTGGATGGTTTGAATTAAAATTTAGATATCGGCCAGACCATGTACGTTTTGTGTACCATTTAGTTTTTAATTTTTGATGTTTATTATCTCTTATTATGGTTAGGTCTAGAAAGTTTATTTAATTGTTTATTTCTATTTCAGTTGTAAATTGTAATTTTGGATGAAAAAAGTTGAAGGCATTTAATACATCGTTAACCTTATCATTTGGTACAGCTGTTAACAGTCATCGACAAATCTTTTAAAGAAAATTATGTTAATATTAAGGTTTTTATAACATTTTCTTCTAAGTGTTCCATCACAAGTTGGGCTATTGTTGAGGAGATCGGTGAGCCCATAGCACAACCGTCCAATTGCTGATAAAATGTGTTTTCATACTGAAAATAGTTATTATTTAATGCCAGATTGATACCTTCGATAAAATCGTTTAAATTAAGGGACGTATGTTCTTTCAGAAGGTTCCATTTTTGCGTTATTATATTTGAAACAAGGTCGTTTGGGATATTCGTGTATAAAGAAATGACATCAAGAGATATTAGTGTATAATTATTGGGAATATCAACGGCATCAACAAATTGTTTAAAATCCAATGAGTCTTTAATGTAATATTTGTTTTTTCCTAAAATTTTTGATAAACAGCTAGACATATATTTAGACAGTTTATAAAATGGGGATTGAATACAAGAAACTATAGGTCTTAAAGGTAGGCCTGTTTTATGCAATTTGGGTAAACCATATATTTTGGGTGCCACTGCATTAAGTATTAAAAGGTTTTTAGCTTCGTTTTCTGAAAAAACTTTTCTATTTAGAAGTTTTTTAATAAATGTATTATTTTTGTTCTGAAAAGAGTTAGTACTGTATGTTCTTATTTTTTTGTATGTGGTTTTATCGTTAAGAAGGTTATTCATTTTTGTGTCATAATCAGTTCATTATAACTGTTTTATTGGTTTTATCAGCCTTAAGAACTTTAATTTGCGGATTTTATCTTACAAAATGTTTTGCTTCTTTAAATTTTTTTGAATATTATTTTGAAATGCTGAAATTTTAGTTTTTTGTGTTTTACTTTTAAATTATGGTCTGTCACAACATTTGCTATATTTGCACGAATGGAACCTTTAATATCGTTTGGTTTATTTTCTATAACGCTCTCTACACTCGCAATATAATCAATGGTAGGTATTTGTTTGTCATGAGTCACAGGTAAAGAAAATTTTTCTCTCAATGCCAAAACTTCGGCTACCTCATCTGGAATTTCAGTATCGGAGATGTTATGTATTCATTCATTTGTATTTATTTTTACGTTTTTAGGTGTGTGTGTTATAAGGTTATTTAACTAACCAGAACTAACCAGAACTTTTTATAAAAAAATACTTTTTTTTTTGTAAAATGAAAAATAAAAAAGTTTCCCATATTACTCCAAGTTACATAGACACACTGTATATATACATATAAATATATAATATAAATGTTTTCTACTTTTTTGGGAATAGGTTATCAATTTATAAAAACAACTTTTTAACGACGTTGGGCACATTTGTAATTTGTAATTGTGCTTTTTCAAGCCTTGGAGTTTTGGTATCTTGTAATTACTGATTATTAGGGATTCGGTCTAGGTGGGCTTTGTAAAAGTTAAATACTTTTACATGCCGAATTTTCGAAAAATGTATTTCCTTTTTCAAGGCCTACAATATGGGAAAAAAATATAAAATTAAAATTAAGTTAATTATATGGGCAAATACATAAAATATATAAATACAATTTACTTATAACATGTTAATTAGTGAAGACCAATGCCATGGAGCAGAAAATTTAAAATTACATACATCGTACATCCGGACGCCGCAAATTTAAATTTTCTTTCGGACGCCGTTGTGTATGGCAAGGTCCTGTGTATAATATATATATATATACATACAAAAAGTGGTGGTGGAGTGGTGGAGTGGTGTTTGGCAAGTGTGTGGCGTCATTGGGGTACTACTAGTTTGCAAAATGTTTATTTTTCGAGCACTTTGGAGGTTATTCCTACCACTAACTTATTACTTTGCCGCCATGTCACTCCTTGCCACTTTAGTGCGCGCCTTGCCTTAGAAGTAATTTTTAATTCTAAACATCTTTTCTTTACAACAGTTTTTAATATTAGCAAATATATAGGTACTTTACTCTTTAGCAAAAATTACATTTTTGGCCAAACATCGCAGATTATTGATTAAATTTGATATCTGATGACTGTTTTTGGATTTAAAAATAACTTTTTTGTGTAATATTTAATATAATTTTTTTCCATATAACGCCAACTTACGTAGACACACTTTATGTATAGATATTACAATATTAATATATAATTTTCTACAAAAAGTAAAAATTTAAGTAGGTCTAAGTAGATATAACAATTTTAAAAACTTTTTTAAGATTCTGTTGTATTTTTTAACATAAGGTATTTTAGTCTTAAGCTTTTTTAAGTGTTTCTGACTTATCTGATAAACTTTTTCTTAAATTATTTTTTTCTATTTAGGCAGTTCTAATGTGCAAAAATCAAAGAACCCTTTACGTTTTTTGATAAAAATATATTTATTGAGATATTAGCAAAAATGAAAATATTTAAAATGGCCACCATTTTTTTAAATGAGCTAATGGCGAGTAATCAGGGCCGTATTATCTATTAGGCTGACTAGGCTACAGCCTAGGGCGCCATGAAAAATAGGCGCCAGACAGGGGAGTAATAGGCGCTAGACAGGGAGTTTTAAAAAAGCTTTAGGTGGAGTGGGGATTTTTGGTGACTAATTTCTCTGTGAGTAAGGTGCTTTGGAATGAAATAGGCGAATAACCGTTTTTTTTTTGGTCATCAAATTTTATTTCAGGCGCCTGGCGGCACTCAAAATAGGCGCTACGGAGGAAAGGACCTTTTTTGCTCTTCAAAAATTGTGTTGGTGGAAAATAGGCGCTCCGGGAATTCTAGCCTAGGGCGCCTCAAACAGTTAATACGGCCCTGCGAGTAATAGAATAACAAAACAAGCAGTATTAGTCACGCATGTTTACATATCGAGATTTAGTTAGATTGTCTCTTTTCCTCACACTGCCTATGTGTTATGTTATTTAGCTTAACCTGTATATGGCTGTATTACCAAGGAATACTTTTGGTATGGTATAGTACTACCCTACAATGTGTCTAACTTGTCTCTAATTTGTTTTACATTACATTGTAAGCTGCTATGTTTACTACAGTATAATACCGTGTCTAGAAATGGAACAATAAAAGGAACAAAATGTTGCCAATCTTGTTGTATTTTTTAAACTACGACCACTTTTAAGGTGACGCCTGGTTAAAAAATAACAGATGGTTTTAAATCAATAAGATGATCTTAAAAGCTTTTTGTGTTTTTACATCTTGGAAAAGTAAAATACCTGACTTAAGTTATTGCCCTATTCTTAAAAAACTGCCTACCTTTTTATTTAAGAAGCTTTAATTATTCTTTGTTTACCAAAAGATGCGCCTTTATAAGCTTTAAAAATAAAGTTGGCATATCATTTTTGTAAATGCATAAATAAAAGTTATGGTGACCATTTTTTTATATTTGGATAGGGGTAGACTTTTGGTATATTATTCCGGATTCTTTTTTTCTACACATTAAAAAAAAGGATAGCTTATCTGTAATTTGTTTAACCTTACTTTATTGTTAGCTGCTATAATTACTGTACTATTTGGACTGCGTTTACAATCGCTAGGGTAAAATGGAACTGAAATCTCAAAGTAATTTATTGGCGCTTCCACATAGAACATTGACGAACAAACAACGTTATATTTTGGCTCCTAGCTTTGCTACACTTCAATTTTTTTACCTATTTTCGTCAAAATATAAATAACATTAACTATTTTGAATAAAAACATATCGACTTATCATTAAAACCTTAAAAATATTTTAAAAATTTTGGCGTTTAACTAACATCTTTTTATTACTAATAAAAGTGGCTTTGGGTACCAAAATATAAATACATTTTAAATTGTTGTAATATAAAAAATCCGTCGTGCAACGAAAAGGACTTTCCTGCAAGCACATTGTAAATAAAATCGATTCTAAACGCGCGTGCCTCTGAAAAATATGCCAGCTAGTTTTAGATTAGTAAGTCGTTTTGACCGCGAAAACTGCTTCAACGTTTTTGAAGGTAACGTAAACTATTATTTTTAATATTATTATTAAATTATTCGTAAGTAGTACCATTTTTTTATCATGCTGATTAGTGCCAATAACGAATTTTATTTAAAAATTGTTACATAATTAGTATATTTATACCAGAAATACACGTGGTTGTCTGGGCTATTTTTAATAATGTAAGCTTTGTGGCGAGACATCTATGAGAATTTTGCTGTATTATTTTCTAATGGAAAGGTAGTTTTCTTCAGTGTGATGATTTCGTAGTTTTAGTGTTGTCGAACTTTCTTTATAGGGTTCGACTCTAATATTGCTGCTTACAATAAAATAACTGATGATAAAAACGGTTATTAAAAAGTTTAATATAAAAGGTAATTGGGGTATTTTTAAAAACTGTTTAAAAGGGTACAAGTTAGAGAGATCAGATGCTATTTTTTTATTATTATTATTACCATAACAGAGTTTTAAATTCCTCTCCTTGTTTGTTTTACTTAGAGTTAGGTCAGGAATATTTTTTAAAGTTAATATGCTTATACAGGGTGTCCAGTAACTTTACCTCCAAACTTTAAGGGGCGATTAAAAAAAATAGATAAAAAACCTTATATGAACATAGATGTTCTGAACGTCTTAGTTTTTCAACAACGGGGTGTTAAAAATTAAAAAAAAATCTAAGGCATAACAAACAAACAAAGCTATTGAAGGCTGCTTAGTAACATTGCTCTTTTACCTGGCGCCCTTTAACCAATAAATAATTAAAAACATAAACCTTATTTGATTTTTCATTAAGTTTTAAACAAATAGCTATTACTATAAGATAATAATATTCTGCTTTTAAGAAAAATAGTTTTTTTTTAATACTTATTCTCTTTTTGTTGATCTGCCTCAATCAAAAAAGCGGCGTAAACAGCTACCCGATGCAAAAAATGCTGCAGGTCTCATAGTTTTCAAGTTTAAGTTTCGTTACACATAAGACTTACGAACGCCAAGGGGCGGTCATATTAACTTTCCGAGGGGTGGGGGGCATATCATCATTAAATGCCCATATATGCAATTAGGTGTGTTGAGGTAAAAAAAGATTAATTGGTTACAAAGAACGTGGCATGAAAGGGCCCCATGGCTCCCCCTTACGACCGCCCCTGACGAACGTCCTACGCTTGATGCATTGAAAGTAATGCAACCTTTTACATGCAGTAGCGGCGTGTAGAATACGAGTGAGGATAAATGCAAAACTTTTTGTCCATCTTGTACGTCTCATGCAGTGGCGGCGAGTACGTGGGTGCACGGGGACCAATGCACCCAAAGAGGAAAAATGTATGGGTGGATTGTACCCACACGAAAAAATAACATTGTAACACTTTTGTCCGCAAAAAGTGTTGTGTGGAAGAACCTATTTTTTTGCTCTTTAAGTCTTTTAAGTTTTTACGACGGAAAAATACAAGAATGTAAACGTTATGCTTTTTTTTGCTCTTTAAGTTTTTTACGAAAACAGAATACAAAAATGTAAACGAGATGATTTTTTCGCCTTAAAAATTTGTGACATATGGCACCCATATAAAAACTTAAAACCCGCCGCTCCTGGTCTTCTGTGTAACGGGACTAAATATTTTTAGGAAAATTAATAACCACGAAAGAACCTAAGGCAAAAATCAAGCTTAATGCGTTTTTTCTAAACCCCTTAATTTTAAATTAATTTGTTCTAACCTACGTGCCTTTGCAAATTTCAAAAGAAATCGATAGTAAACTCGATAACTCTTAACTTTGGGTATAGAGCATCGTATATGAAACCTGATAAGTATTAGATGTAGAATTTAATTTTTTTTATAAAAACTATTTTTTTATTTAAAAAGATAAGGTTAATGGTCGTAGCCTATTTAGAGTCTTTTTGTATACATAAATTATCATTGAATAATGCTTTTTGCATACACGCAAAAATTCTGAAAGTAGAACCGCTTTGATGCTGGTCTCGGGGTATAGTAAGCTGACCATATTCATTGATCCCTATAACCCGGCCGGTCGCTTTAAACAAAATAAAATAATAAGAAAAACACAATTTTAAATTGGAAATGGACATTATAGTGGCAAGAAGGGCTAGATTATCCATTATGACGTGTGGGCAACTGCCTAGGAGCTCCGCACTAGATAGGGGCCTCGCGAACAAGAAATAAATTTAAAATGGTAATTGGAAAATGGAAGTTTTCAATTTTATGTAGAAAGATAACATATAGGCGAATTGAGAAATTCCTCCTTTTTAAAGTCGATTAAAAATTTAAAATACAAACTATGCTTTGGGCACTTTTTATTGAAAAAATATCTAGTAAATAGCTAGTTACTGACTTGGCCACCCAATAAAATAATTATTTTATTATGGTAACTAGTGTTACTGACATAATGTAATACATTTTTTGTTCAGGTGTTTTTTCTTAATTTACAGTGCCCAAAGTATAATAATAAAGTTTAGAATGTTTTAAATTTTAAGAGTTAAGTATCGAGTATCCAGACAATTTTTATATTTGTCATAATATGCAAATGGTGTATTGATTTTTTATAAAACCAAAAAAGGTAGTGAGCTACTTAATTTTTGGTTATTCTAAGATACGTCAGCATTAACCAAGGATATACATGGGTTATTTAAATTATCTTTAATTGATGTTACATAGTTATCTGGGTTTATTAATATACAGGGTCTTTCCCATAAAATTTTCATCATTGGTAAGTTAGTTATTACCCAAAATATGATATAGTTTTAATTAAGAAACTTGTAGCATTTTTAACGCTCTGTACAATATATTATTAGAAGAAACAATTGACGGGGTTTTTAAGTTTTAAGTTATAAAAGTAATAACCTTTTTTAAAACGGGGCACTTTGTGTATTTTATCATTAGACAGATCTTTTAAAATGCTTTAAAAAAGTCGTTATATATCCAATTTTTAATAATTTTTTAAAAAATGGGCACACTCAGGAGTGCAAGATCCTAAAGAAAATACCACCATTGATATTTTTATTGTTTATAATTACGAAAACTATTAAAGTTAAAAATTTTGTTTAGTTTTCGTTATATTAACGCTTCAAGCGAAAAGCAATAAGTTTACTGCCATAGATAAAAACTAGATTATGTTATCTACTTTTTTTATATATGTTTTTGATTTAAAGATAAGCATATCAAATGTATGTATGTATTTTTTTGGGAACATTTTAAAATACATTTTTTTCGGGAATACAATATACTGAGTGTTTAATTTAAAAATTGATATTTTACTATCAAAGCCTAAATATGGGCATATTTAAGGAGGTCCAAACCAAAGCGCAGTTTTTGGTAGAACACAGTCAGTGGCATAGCTAGGTCAGCAAAGGCCCTGAGGCAATAAAATTAAGCAGGGCTCCCAAAAGATTGCAAATGTCGAGGAGCAAGAAAAGAAATTGAAGAGCAAAACAAACAAGGTCGTCGCATTTAATCTTTACCGGCAAAATAAGCCAGACGAGTAATAAAAGCAATTGTGTCATTTATTACATAATCTTATTTTATTACTATAAAGCATTTATTATTCGTTTTAATAGGCATATACTTTGGGTATAGAGTGAAAACGATTCTTATTTAAAATAAATGTAAAACCTTTAAAATTTTAATAAATAAAAATAAAAAATAATAAACAAAATTAGAAATAAGTACTATTGTATGTAAAAATAATAGTAATACAGGGTGATTCAAAAATCGATCACGAAATTTAAGGGGGTGATTCTACTTGACAAAATAAGGGTAGTGTTTCATATAATTTTTTTTTCAAAATGTCATTCATTTTCGAGTTGCAAGCCGTCAAAGTTCAAGTTTTTATTTTTTATTTTTAAATTTCTCGCTTACAGAAAAACCGATTTGACTAATATTTAAATCTAGACTAAATCGTCTGCGTTTCATCATTCTAGTAACAATTCACATTGATTGATTGCCGCTAGAGGGCACTTTACCTACATTGAATTTTTTTTTGACATTATTTTTTAGTGTTGACAGCTACAGTAGTTTTTGGCATGTTTTCTAAAAGACTGATGCCAGGCCTTTAAAAAAGGTGCTCTTTATTTACATTGCTAAACCCAACGGTTTAGACGTAAATCACCCTTAAAAATTTAATGGTAAATTTACTTTACAACGTCCTAATTATGTCATTTTCTGTACTTTCACATGTTAATTTAATTATTTTGTAGTCGTACAAACTTCCTCTCGTTCATTGGTCTTAATTCAGGATACATTTGGTTAAATTTTTTGCAACTTCTGGCAATGATTTGATCACACTGTCCGTGTTAAATAAATAATTTCATAAAACTCAAAGTCACCAAACTGTCATAAGCTTGATATTTCCATGGTGACTTAACATTAAATTCTTTAAAAAATATTTTTTTACAAAAAAGCGAATTTATTAAAAAATCTTGATGATTTAGGTATAGGGACATGTAATGTCATCTTAAAGCGTTCTTTTTCATCTTTAATTTTATTGAGTAATATACAGGGGTTTCATTTGAAAAAATGATCTTTTGACTCCTTTTAAGAATAACGGAAATAATAGTAATTTTAGCACGCCCTGTATGATATGGAGTCGATTTGCCGGTGAAAATTAAATACATCGTGTCTGTCTAAACTACCACCAAAACATCAACTTTTCATGAATTGAGAGCACTAATTTACTTAAGTTTAATTAGGGCCATGTTTTGCACCATATTTAACACAAATTATTTTTATCTCAAAAACCGATAGAGATAGGTATAGGGCAATATTAACAAAAAGTTTGATATATATAGGTTTAGTAATTAGTTTACTAGTGACTTAAACAAGCCCGTGGTTACAAACAAAATATATGTGTTGACAAGGACAAGTTACAAATAATGGATGAAGTTAACAAATTATTTTCGGCTAAGTTATTACATAAAAGTCACTTAAAAAATTATCTTTTCAGCTCGAGAATTAAACTTTTTATTGCCATAACCCACTTATTTAATAAAAAACTATTATTAGGGCCAAAGTAAACTAATAATTATTATAAGACAGTAGTAGCGCACTTAGTTCACTTAGACCCTAATATTTAAGTTTTATACTTTTAAAAATAAGTGATAAAGCACAATTTTTAATTTAAGAAATAGTCACCTCTAGGTTTCAATGCTTCTTATACATATACGTACTTTATCTTTTGCTTAAATGTGGTAAATTCGAACACGGAAAAAAATCGAATGGCGTTGCGTGCTATAAGAGTGTAGCGCAGAAATTGTGTTAAATATGTTTATTATTGACGTTCTAAGTATATTTTTTGTCAATAATTTTCTGTTATGAAAATCAACCTAAAGTCTTGTAAGTAAATAATAGTAGCTAACCACAGTAACCAAATGTAAATCTTGACTACAGTATAGTAGTATTACAACTGTGTAAATCTCAATAACCTTTTTAATGGTAAATAATTTTGTTTCTATCATTTTACAATATGATTGTAGCAATAATTGACAAAGCTTATTGATAATACTCTGTAGCAACAGTACCTACCGATTTAGCGGAGGTTTACATAATTGCAGATATCAGCTTTCAGTTGTATTATAAATTTTAAGAAAATTGGCGCCGTACCTATCTCAAAATGCTGAGTACTGCAAAATGTGAAACGTAAAAACGATTTTTTATTGCCAGCTGGAATTTGGAATGGATATGGATGACGCTAATTGAAAAGGAACCAAGCACCAAATTAGACATTTGAGTTATCAGCGATTGTATTAAAAAATAAATCTTGCACAAACGTTAACAACTTTTTAATATTGTTATTTAAACATGATACGTCATTTAAAAGGAAATGTTAGCCTCAACTAAATGCCTTACTTCATAACTTTGAAACCGTAGACACTTGGATTTTTGCTCGATAGTTCCTTTTAAAAAAATAAATAAAACCCAAATAGTACTTTAAAAAGATCCAAAGTATCACGGTTCTGTTTAAATAAAGAGGAAAAATAAATAATGTTTTTATAAAAAAATGACCCTCATAAGTTTACACAAAGAGAACCTCTAATTGAATCCGGATCAGCTAAATAACCTAACACATAGGCAATGTGAGGAAAAGGTTCCTTTTCAATTATCATCATCCATATAACAATTCGACATCCGACCGCGGTCGCTCTCTTGCCGCTCGCGTGAATCTTAAATTAGACATATACAAGATAGATACTGCAAAATTCTGGTATTGATTAGCAGAAGGCATAGCACATTTTGCCGTATTTGGATTACGTCTTACAATTATGGTTTATCACTCTGTACGGTAACATGACAAGCGTCTAGCCCCTTGGAAGCAACTATTGATCCTGGCTTTATTTATAATATTTTTAACAATTTTTTTGTTCGAAATCAATAAACCTAATGACTTTAACCTAAAAATAACAAAAAACTGCAAAATAATCCATAAATATAGTTTTTTATTTTCTGATTATTTTCAAGGCAATAGCATTGGAAAAATCCCAAAAATTCAGTTTTTCTTAATATCTGAGTAATGATTATATTTACAAAAAAAGATATATAGCCTTTACGATAAAGCTATTACAACTGCATCTTTTTGTATTATAAACTTTTTATAGTGTCCTTTAGTTTTTGAGATATTTATGATTTTACTTTTTTCTAAAATATTTAATTTCTCAAAAACTGTAAAAAATACAACAAATCTTATTAAACAAAAAATATAGACAATTAAAATGCGCATCTTAATTGTTATTTGACAAGATTGCATAGCTTAAATAATAACACAGACATAAAAGAAAATGTGATTTTTAATAAAATTTTTAGCTGAAAATGCTAAAAAATAGAGATTTTTTAATTTATAATATTTTTACCAATTTTTTTGTTCAAAATCAATAATCCCAATGACTTTAATTTAAAAATAACAAAAAACTGCAGAATAATCCATAAATATAGTTTTTCCAGGATCCAGGATCAATAGTTGCTTCCAAGGGGCTAGACGCTTGTCGGTAACATGAGGTTCTGCTACAAAAGTCTTAAATACTACTGCACAATATTTGCTCTAAAAACGGAGCGAGTTTTACCACAACGTGTACGGGGGATAGTGCTAGGCATTGTAACTGTGTAGGTTACAATTGCATGAATATTTACTAGATTTTTTTTCCGTAAATGTGTGAAATTAAAGTAAAATTAAATTGTTTTAATAACATAAATGGCAATGCCGTTTTCAGCCATTTTTGCTAAGATATACATTTCCTTAATTGATTATTACTACAGCATTACAATTAAAGAGACATATTTAAAAACGCTTTAGTAAAACAACATTTAAGGGCTGTTTACTGAAAACGGAACATGTCCAGTTACAAATAATTAAAGACAAATGCAAAAAACGTTTGACATTTACTACTGTAGTACGCGTACTAGCGTAGTACGCAAGTAGTCTACTAGAAACCTTCTGAGGATGCCAACCACTTGCGTTGGCGACAGCCCAAAAAATTTAAGTTTAGCATGTGTATTGGTTTGAACTTTGACTGCTGTATTAGGTTTTTTTAGGAGTTTCACAACGTAAAAGCCTATTTCACTTTCCCACTCAACAAAACGCTGATCAGGTTTCACGTGTAATAGGATTAGGTACTGTTAAAAATTATAAATTAACATTAGATATTAAAATTAAAATAAATAAAAAAATAAGTAAATATTTCTGATATTAAGATAAACTAGCAATACAGCCTATCTTTGAAAGTTCTTACCAAAAGGGAAACTGTTTAATTATTAACTATACAGAAAATAGTGATTATCTATAACAAAATACATTTACACAAAAATAGCTGTATGTTTTATGTATATGTACAGGGTGGCTTAAAGAAGACTTATTTCAAAATCAATATTTTTACAGACTTTTCTAACTACGGTACGCAACTTTAAACACTAATTTCTTATGTCATTTTATAAAGAAAAGATCCTATAAACATATGTTGAATCGTTTCTAAGATACAGGGTGTTAAAATTTTGTATAAAGGTAATATTTTATAAATATCTTAAATACCCTTAAACCGATTTGTTTAAAATTTGGTACGTGTGTTTGAGAAATTAAGCGCTTGTAAAGCTCTTACTAGATTTACTTTATTGAATCCAGTGATGTCTCAGTGGGCACCACGACCAATATCATTAAAAAGAAAAATGTACACCACTGGCTTTTAATGTATTTATTATCTTTGTTTCTATGGAGGAACTAAAAATACAACTTTTTTGTGTATCTGGCTTAGTATTTAAGATATATTTATAAAATACGGATTTAAAAAGAACAACTCTTTGTATATCAGAAAGAAAGCAACTCCAGACATAATATGATAAATGATTATATAAGCTTTTTTATAAGATGACATAAAAAATTACTCTTTAATGTTTTGTAACCCAGTTTAAAAATACCCTGTATTTTAATTTAAAAACAATTTTTCTTAGGTCACCCTGTACATCTTACATACATATAGTTTTGTGAAATTCTATTTTATCACTTATTAAGCAGAACTTTTTATAAAGAGGCACTTTTTTGTTAGGGTAATATTTAAAAAGTTTAACATTTGTTAAGAACTTTTGTAGACACGCCGTATACTCTAAATCATTAGAAATTTATTTTGAACTTTTCTAATTTTATTTATGTCAAAAATAATTTTTCTAGTTTTAAACAATTTTTCTACTCTTATAATAATACTTTAAGAAAATCTATATCATTTTAATACGTTTAAAAAAGTATAAAGTAGTAAAAATAAAAACAATATATATTTCAAAATTGACATAAAATGATTTTGTATAAAATTTGGACCTATCAATTTTTTTCCCTTAAAACTTCTTATTTGTGGACAAAAAAATAATATTTTAACCAGCTTTTGTAAAATATAAAAGTTTAGAATAAAAAAACACTTAAATACACATATTAGCAGCAGCAGCTTTGGTATATCGGCCAGTAATAGAATAACAAAACAAGCACTATTAGTCAAGGATGTTTACATGCCGGTATTTAGTTAAATTGTCTCTTCTCATCACATTGCCTATGCATAATGTTATCTAGCTCAACTGGTATACACTCTGTATGGTTTAAGATAAAATTTAAAACAATTACAGTTTTGTTTATTTTACCTTATTTTTCATTATTCCATTATTGCTTAATGTCATGATTTTGTAAAATTTATATTAATTCTTTATTTTTAAAAATTCTATTTTATTGTTAAAAAATCATTTTTTAAATATCTTATGTGTATTACTTTAACAGCTAAAAATAATAAAAAAATATATATATTAACAACGTTAAAAAATGTGCTTCGCTTTTTTAGGAGGAATTTGCAAAAATGCCGTTTAATCGTTCTTATTAACAGGTAGTATTATCAAAAATATTATAAAAATGGCACCAACCCAACCAACGTTTGGACCATGGGACTATGTAATAATTGTGATTGTTTTATTAATCTCTTCTTCTATTGGTGTTTATTATAGATTTACAGGAGGAAAGCAAAAAACTATGCAGGTAAGCTATACAAATAACTGAGTTTTTTTTGTTCGCAGCATCCTTAGCATATTGTCACCGGTAAATGTCTAATAGAGGGTGTTAATTAAGTAAAAGTATTAAGTATACTAGATTTTTAAGTAAGCTAAAATTGGACAATAATTAATTAATTAAAAACACCTATTTTAGTTAAAATTGTTAGTGCAGGGATAAACCTTAAAAAGTTTGTGTTTGCTGTGGTTGTAACAAAGTTGCTAATAAAAAAACTACAAAACCTTATTTTTAAAAGAAATGTTTTATCAGTATGTTTTATATGGACAGCTCAAGTCGCTGGACCTTATAAATTTAATTTAAATATTATCAAATTTACATCTTAAGGCTATAAATAACATTGCCAAGTTACAACAGAGTTAAGTAAATATTATTTCAAATATTTATCAAGAACCACTTTTTTTGTTAGGTCCAACATACTGTATACCAAGAATCGTCTGTTAAATTTATTACCTATACTTAATTTATACCTTATATATTGTATATAAAAAAATAGCCAGAAACAATTAAGAACATTTCTGCTGCTGATTTATTTAATATAGAGTGCATTTCTTGAGGGTTTCCCACCCTTGTATTTGTTTAACGGATCAATTTAAGGAAGTAAAACTTTGGGATATGAAATTGATGCGTAAATACTATATTTTATTATTAAAATAAGGAATAAAAATATTAAGATGGTGTCTTGGCGCCATCTTGGACAAAAATAAAATTAAAAGGGATGTCTTGTAACAATCATTTTAAAGCTCCTGCTAAGTACTTTATACCCCTAGAATATAAAGTCAATACTTTTACCCAATACAAAATGGCGGACTTTAAAAATTACCTAAATACCTAATTTGGATGGACATATTTTCGAACCTAATGAAGCTGTTACTACCCAAGGAAAATAATTTTTTTAATAAGGAGCGCTTGATCCTATTTAAGTCAATGTTCGCTAAATTTTGTGACGTAATCTTTTCCCGTAATTCTTTGTTTACAATCGTACTGAAGGGTTTTTTCGAGGTTTAATTGTTATTTTTTTGCTTTTTAGTCATGGGACTTTGATATATTTTTAGTTTTTACTGTTTATAGTTTTATTAAGTTGTTATTAGTACTGCAGTTACAGAGAATTTTAAAACCTGTAAACAGGAGTCACTGACCTTAGGATATTTTTTTACAGGAAATTTACGTTTAAATCGTTATTAAGGGTAAGATACAATATTTTTTATGTTGTTATTTTATGATAGGCAAGTATTGGTTTATACTGTCAGATAAAAAAATATTATGGCAAAAAGGTGAAGTCACAAACCTAACCTATATTTTCGGACAAATATAAAAAATCGAGCGATTCCTATTTAAAAGTTTATCTTCCTTGGGTACTACCAATACTTAAAGTGGTATTCTCTTTAAGATTTTTTAATAGTGATATAATATACAAGGTGCTTCATTAAAAAATATGTTTTTTTCCTGTATATTATCACTAGTATCACCATTAAAAAGATCTTTAAAAGAGCATAAAAAAATAGCACATTGGGTACATTTAACTTTATTAGTTTCAGTATATGAGTATCCAAATCAGGTATTTACATAGGTGATTTTTAAAGTACCGCCATTCTGTATTAAGTAAAGATATTGACTTTATATTGTAGGGTTATAAAGTACTTGTCAAGAGCTTTCAAATAGGGTACAACATAACCCTACTTTCTACGTTTTTTTTTCTAAGATGGCCTATAGTTTCCGTTCGTTCTCGGTAGTGTTAAGACGTTGGAAGGGAGCTTATACCGGGCTCTCACGTGGATTCGTGCATGGAGGATGTAGAAGACGTTCTGGTGCCCCGAGGAAGATAGGAAACTCACTGCTAAATTGAAAAGGCATCTTTTTTCTGGAGCTAGGCACTGTGAGTGAAGATTCCTATAACCTGGTGTTTTCCTGTTGGGCGTACTGCACGAGGTATTCTTCAATGGCGGAGAATGGAGGCGGGCGCTGCGGGTGACGTCAGTACTGAAAGAAACCGGTTATGCGCGATACCAGCAGCAGCTCTTGGGAAGATGGCCGCAATTTATGCATTTCATAGCTTTGTTATTGACATGTGCTAGGAATTTCTGGGAGCTACAAAGCTCGACTATCCAGAGGTTCCAACGACAAAGTCCTGGAAAACTTATAAGCGACATCGCTTATATGATCGGAAGGGAGAGAGCTGGCGATTCACTAGCATGAAAGCCATAAACAAGCAAGCAAGCAAGCAAGATGGCCTATTTAAAATTTACCTAAATCAGTAATTTTTATAGTTGGAAAAGATACATTATTTGTTTGGTAATTTTTAGCTTTACCTATGTTTTTGGGCTTATGATGTAAATATCTTTTATGTTATTAAATTTTTACAAATATTAAGTATATTTTGCAACACATATTGTGCTAAATTGTGCAATACCTAAATAACAGCTTATAAGTGTAATTTCTGTTATCGTAAAAAAAATGTTCCTCGTTGTCACTATATCAAAATAAATAAACTTTACATAAATATTATTTTTAAATAGCACAAAATGTTTATTATTTAAAATTTTACGATATTTTTGCTGTCAGTGTACCTAAAAATATGTAATAAGAGGCCGACCAAAGGCTTATTTTAATTTTTGGTTAAAATTACCCAAAGTTTAATCGCGCCAAAGACCTTAGTGCGTATTAGGGATGCGACATCGAAGCCAAACATCGATACTAACATCGAAAGCTGATTATCGATAGGAAAGATATATCAAACAAGTAACACTTTTTTTTAAATAGTGTTTAAAAAACAATGTTTAAATGTAATTTTTTGTTTGATATATCGCTGGCATCGATGTCGCATCCCTAGTGCATATCTTAATGTTGACTTTTCTTAAGGGGTTACTAACTAGGTTTTCTTTTGTATGTATATCTATTTTTGTTTATATCAACGGCGTGCATATTATTAAAGAACAAAAGCATTGCTAACTCTAAAAAAATTACTAATATAGGTATTTTTTAATTACCCAATTATCTACTACAGGGTATCCCACGGGGAACTGCCGCGATCCATTTCTCAAAAAATACGCTTTAAAAAATTTTGAAAATTTGGTAATATTATAAAGTCAGTGGGGAACATACAACTAAAATATGTTAACAGTTCTACCTCTTCCGGTTATACCGAAAGTTAATATCAACGTCCTTATTTTAAATAAAACACCCTATATATTATTTATTTTTTTATATTCTGCGTAAAATTCTTAACATAATTTATGTATAATGTTCCATACCTAAGTCCAACCGTTTTTAACTTACGTTAGATTTTATGTCAAAAATGACGTTTGCAAGTCATTACATAACCATTAATTTATTCTAAACAAAAACCTTCAATACGAGTTGGGGTTAAGTTTTTGTAGAAAAAAACTTACTTAGTAGACTTTATTAATATTTTCACAATTGCTTCTAGTTGGCAACAAAATGCGGCGTCACAACCAACTCCCCTGTAGCTACCCGTTATTAAATGCATTATTAGAATAGATAAATATTAAATGGTTATTATTTCAAAATCTATAAATTTTTGGAATAGGCATCCTTATACAAACCTTCCCCTATTTTTAATGCCTAATAGGATTGGGTAATAAAAGGTAAGGGTTTCCATTTGAAAAAACTGACTTTTGAGGTTTTTGTCGTTATAATTTTTAACGATTATTTTGACCACTCTGTATTTATTATTTGTGAAAATATCGATACAGTGTACTAAAAAAGTTCCTTCTTCATAAAGAACCCACCCCAACTCATATTAGGGGCTTTTGTTTAGAAAAAATTGATAGTCATGTAATGGCTTGCAAAAGTCATTTTTAATATAAAATTTAAAATAAGTCAAAAACGGTTTGCCCTTAGGTGTAGAACATTATACATAAATTATGTTTATAATTTTACGCAAAATCTAAAAAATAAATAATATATAGGGTGTTTTGTTTAAAATAAAGAAGTTGACATTAACTTCTGGTATAACCAAAAGTTTTAAAACTGTTACTGTTACTTGATATAGTTACCAAATTTTCAAACATTTCCAAATCGTACTTTTCGATAAATCGATTGCGGCAGTTCCCGGTGGGACACACTGTATACTGTCTAAGTCTTTTTAAAGCTTATATGGAAATTAGCATGAACCTTAAAAAACAAAATATGTTCAACAAAGCTAAAGGTCTATTTCTCAAATATTAATAATTCCGACATTTTTTTAACAGCATTTTACATTTTTGCAAAGAAGAGAGAATTAATTTTTGGTTCTTTTAATAATTTGCAGGATGTTCTATTTAAGATAACAAAGTTATTCTATATCAGCAAATTAGGTTTTGTTTGTGTCATAAATTATTTATAGGTAGTAAAAACCTAAAAGAAACGTTACATTTTTGGCATAAAAAGAAACTTATTTAATTTGTGTCCCCACAATCAAGAACCTAAGTAAATTACAAAGTGTTCCACATAAAATTAGCGACTTATTTGCACTCCATGGAAGTTAATTATAAATATAAGTTTCTGAACACTCTATAAAATATTTAGTTAAAAATAGTTAAATAAGGGTGGTGGTACAATTAATATTCTAGCAAAGTAATATAATATATAAAGTAAAGCATAAGAGAGGTAGGATATATTAAAATTTTGATTTTCTCATAATTCGTTTTCTAATCTTTATTGCATTTTTGGTATAGAAATTTCTGATAAAGCTGCCCTTATTTTTATTTTTTAAATTAGAAATTAAACTAATGTAAAGAAGGTTCCATAAAAAAAAACATATGTTTATTACGAATCTTTTTCTTGAAGCACACTCTATAAATCTCCACAATTGAAAATTTTACTTTTAAATTGCCCGCATGATCTGTAAAAAATATAAAAAAATGCAGTTTTTGTACCATACAGTGTCTCCAAGATTGGTAGGGAATTTAGTGGTATGATGGATACTAGAAGTGATAGAAAGATGGTTATATCAAAAAACTTCTTTAACCGTTAACCGTAAACCTAATACCGTTTTAATGACTGTGGTATCTTATTTGGTTTTTGGGTTATTTTAAATACAACTTAAAATGTTCCTTTTAAAAAATTGCTGCAGTTTTTTCTTGCAAATAATTTTTAAAATCTGTAAAAACATTATTAGAACAACTTTCTAAGATCAATACATTTCTGTGCTCAGATTTTAATTTCAAAGTTTTGGTTTTGAGATACCATCATCAAATGTTTTTCTTATGGCGGCCATAATTTTTTTTGTACATATTTAAAGAATGTTTTTTGATATGTTAAGACCTAATTTATATTTATTTTTTTGTAAAAAATCGTCAAAATTATTTTTTGTCCGAATTGGCCATGACTGCTCTAGAAACAAAAGCTATTCAATTTCCAATAAAAACCTATGTTGGAAAAATTAATGCAAGTGTATTTTAAATATTTATAAATATACTTAAACAAAGGTGGATATGTATTTACCTTGTGTGCATCGGCAGCTTTAAATATTTATTAATATTTATCCATGATAATTATCGTTCTAAGCCTGAAATTCAATAAAAAAAAGTTAGTGGAAATGAGGACGGCAAAATAAAAGACGCGGTTTTCGTTCTGCGACGTTTCAGTCCTGATTTTGGACCTTTTTAAGCTAAAAGATGTTTTATTTTCTTAAATAATATAAATTGATTGGACATTACAAAGCATTACAGGTATTCCAAATATTGCATCCTTTGCCAAAACATGTTATTCTTTAATACACGATTGTTAAAAGAACATTACACAACATTTCTTTACAATTAATGTATAAGGTAAACGTTCCAATTATCGGCACCTTTAGCACCTTACATATACTGATCATCATTCTAATCGATTTAGTAAATAAGATATCTTTATGAACTTATATCAAAGGGTTTATTTGGCTAGTAAATGATATAACAAACTAAATATTTAGTTTTACCCAAAGTTAACACATAATACTTAAAAAACTAATTAAATAAGTAGTCTGCAATGCCCGTATTATCGGCATACTAAAATAAATACATGTTCTAGTTTTCGGCACATATAAGTTTCCATTATCGTCACAGAACAAGACATTTAAGTAAATTTGAATTACATTTTATTAATCAATTAAAATATTTGGTAATTAACAAAATAAAAATTCACAGGTTAAAAACGAAACGTAATATATTTGGTATTTCATTGCTAAAGTTTTAACTTATTCATTTATTGATTATTGACAAAAAGGGCATTGAAATTTATCTTTATCATCTTTTGTCAAACCAAGACAATCTTCATGGTAGTATTTTAGACAGGAATAACAAAGTCGCATGTTAAGTTGTTCCTCAGTGTCGCACAAGGCACAATACCAAGATTCTTTTGATGGTTTTGATGTTGAAGGTTCAGTGGTTAAAAGTTCAGTGTCTGAATTGGAAAATATTTTTTAGTAACATTCGGTAACTTAGCTGTCGTCCTGCGATAAGAAATTCTTTTAGTGAAATTTTGTGCAGCAGCAGTTTTTAATTTCTTCTTTTTATTTTTTACTCCTTTATTTTGATCACGCTCTCTCTTTCTTTTTATTTTTAGTGCTTCTTCTTCTTTTTTCTTTTCCTCTTTCTTTTTATAATATTGCTGCCACTGAGATGAGAATGCTACCGCAGGTACTTTATTTGTAGTTAATTTTTTTTAGCAATATTTGCCTTAGGTGTGGGCCAAAATAGAATTTGTTTAAATGGGGTAGGAATAGATTCATTATAATTATTTTGTTGTAAAGGCGACATCTCATTTTTCTAATTTGAATCTGCCTTATCTATAGAATTTGATTTAACTATAATTGTCGTAACATGAGTACTTTCTGTTTTTTGAGTGTTTAGTTTCAAAATTGGGGAATGTTGGTCAAAAAACTTTTTAACAGGTGTGTCATATGGAACTTCGTCATATGCATTTGAAATTATAATGGGAATATCTGTGGCTGTGCCTATGAGGAGAGATATATTTGTACAGTCGATTATTTCCGTAACATCAATTATATTGACATTATTATTTGTTTTCTCAACAAAAGTGCCATTGACATTTGAACCTGCCTGAAGTTCAATATCTACTTCTATTCGATCATTTATTAGTTTTTCTGCGACATCTGCTTCCTTGTGAATTTCTACCTTTGTCTCTGTGAATATATCTTCTTCTATAAAATTGTCTGCTTTAAGTTCATTTTTACCTGATTCTTGATCAGAAAACTCGATTTTATTATTGTTGTTATTCGGCCTTTTGGTATTCATTTTTTTCCAGAGTAAAACAGACTAGTGTGCTCTACTGGACCTGACCAAACTTGACCGGAAAGCTGAAACAATTCAAGCGTCTCTTTTGAAATGTGTCTTTCTACACACCTTAGGACTGCTTCTGATTCTCCAGGCTGTTCATGGTCACCTTGACGGTTATGTGCTATAATTTCCGTTTTAAAATATTTCGAAAATTTAATATTTTCAACATTAAAGGAAACAAGTCCGCAGGTTTTAAAGCCATTCTTAATTATATCTGGAATATTAGAAATTTTTTGAAAAGTGGATTCCAAAATGGGCGCAAAGAAGTCTTTGGTAATCTTTTGTCCTTGGTTCTCTATACTCCATCGGTGCACGCTCTTCTTC
The DNA here is from genome assembly GCA_014170235.1 of Listronotus bonariensis. NCBI lineage: Eukaryota > Metazoa > Arthropoda > Insecta > Coleoptera > Curculionidae > Listronotus > Listronotus bonariensis. The sequence continues at coordinate 63,734 of JACEGR010002061.1, read as the reverse complement.
CATTCAAGTTGTAATGGTCGAAATACTGCCACGTCTAGTGGTTGTAAAATATGTGTTGCGTTTGGGCAGAGAGCTATAAGTATAATATTATTTTTACTGCAAAATTTACTGAGAGCCATTGTTAGGTGAGATGTGTGTCCGTCTAGAAACAGTATAACCGGAAACTGAACTTTTTGAGCAACTAACCAAGTGTGAAATATATTAGCAATGTACTCAAAAACTTTTCGACGACTGAGTTGGGAATTCTTTTATAGTTATAAACGATCATTGGCGGTAATATTTGTCCAGAAGCACTACACGAAACCAAAGTCGTGAAACATTCCTTCTCCTTATTGGTTACAAATGAGTAAACTGTTCTGTCCCCCTTTCTTACTAAAACTTTGTCTCCTTTGGGAGAAAGGAAGAAAGCGGTTTCATCACAGTTGAATACACGACCTGGTTCCGAAGTTATAACTACAGTCTATAAACCACTGACGAATGCGATTTTCTGTTAAGCTGTTTCTAGCAGAGGTGAGATTTTGAGAAATCCTCGAAGCCGGGGTAGTGCCGAAAATAGGGACATTTACCTTACTGTGTTAGTAAAAAGAATAGCAACTCTTAAATATCAGTAAAACCGCTAAAGCTACATTTACCAAATTGTATATAGAAGGTGTTTTGGACATGTAAATAAAATAATGATATTGGCACAATTGACAGAATTTCCAGTTTTGTGCTACACTTTTTTTAAAATAAAATTCCCCATTTATTTTTGTTGTATTACATTGGGCAGTTCAAATTAAGTAAGTTTTTTAATCTTAAAAATTCTGTCTTAATTAGTTGCTGAGATATGACACACTTTACTTTCAGCAAAAAGTAGGTACGTTAGCGCTCAAAAATATGTTTAAACCCGTTAAAGCTGTTGGTATTTGGGTGCTTTTAGGTATACCTAATTAATCAGTGATATAAACATCCTTACCAAATATTAATAAAAAGTGTTTTTCTCGGTAGCTGGTAATGATTGAATGTAAAGTATTTTAAATCTTACCTAAGTTAACTTTTTTATTGCAAAAAATTTAGAGGGTTATTTACGTTAAACGACACGGAATATTACAGCTTTTATATTTAATTTAATAAAAGTTTTTTTTAAGATAGATAGATAACTATGGGAAGTACAATTTAAAATTAATTTCGTAATGTACAGGGTGTCCCAAAAGCACAAAAATTATTAAATTTATGTTTTTTTTAATGGAATACCTTGTTTAATATTTTATTTTTGATTTATACGCCTAAAATAAAAGTAAGTTTTAATAAGATTTTACCCCTCTAAACCATACGGATTTTAAAATATTTGGGATTTTGTAAAAATGTAGTAACAATTTTTAGCTTAAAGTTTTCAACCTGTATTTTCTATTTGTAAACCATATTTACATTGACGTATAATAATAATTGATTAGGTTTTCTCTTGCAACTTGTGAAAAATTAATTACCATATACAAGTTGTCCAAAAAATGAGATCAAATAACTACAAACTTAAAACGGTAATAACTGGTTTAATTTAAATGAAATACCCTGTATTTCTTACCAACATATGATTAACCATTTAGTGGTCCAACGATTACTTTAATACTTCCCTATATCTAACTCTTTTCATTTTCATGGAAAATGCACTTCTTTGTAATGTAGGTCAAATTTAAAAAACTTATTGTTTATCAAGTCACCTATGTCATCACCACACCTTCTTTTTCATTAAATATTAATATCAAGCTAATTAATTGATCCGGGGATTGTCTTCCCGGTGGCGCAGTGGACAGAGCTTTGATCTTGATATCGAAGCAAGAAGTCGCCGGTTTGATTTCCAGCGAGGAAGACATATTTAGGTGGTAGTAAAGACAGTTGTAGTTTTACTATAGACACCCAGAACAATTCTAAATTTTTGGTCATCAGCTTGGACGCATGCTTCGTGGAATTTATGAAGCGGGTATCCATCGAGTACACTCGTAAACAGTACGTATAATTTGCCGCTTAATAAATTTAGTCAAGCCAGCGTGCAAACTGATGACCAATAATTTAGCATTGTTCTGGGAGTCTATAGTGAAACTACAATTGTCTTTGGTGGTAGTTATTTAAAACTAACGTCCGTGGTGGCAATATCGCGTTGTCTAGAAAGGTGCTGTTAAAGGCATACCTGCATGTTTCAGTGATTTGACCACGTTAAAGGAACAGAGGGAACGATGGGTTAAACATCTAATAACCCGACACCCACGGTCTCTGGTATTTTGGTATAGGGTTCGTCGGATGTCAAAAAGATTAAAAAAGCTGTAACAAAAGTTAAAACCTATCGTTTGTGTTAAATATTAGCACATTTGCCATTCTGTAAAAAAAAATTGACAAGAAACATTTTTTTAATAAATAAAATCGTATTAGAAATTCTCAGTTATTAAAGAATAATTTAAAAAGTAAGTTTGTAATTTACGCAATACAACTTGTTTACAAACTTGCTAAAAAATGTGGCTTAGTTTTTTTAAATATACAGTAGATTTAGTCATACCCATACTTTTAACTATTTTTTTAGGAGTACTTACTAGCTGATAAAAATATGGCAATAACACCAGTAGCCTTTTCTCTTATGGCGTCTTTTATGTCAGCCATAACATTGTTGGGGGTTTCAAGTGAAAACTATACGTTTGGATTTCAATTTATCGTTATAAATTTTTCCTATGGTCTATTTACGCCTGTTGCAGCATACCTGTACTTACCAGTATTTTTTAGACTTCAAGCGACAAGTGCATATGAGGTAAATAAGCTAAATTATAATTTTTACCCATTTGATAAAGTATTGTAGGAAGAAGTAGCTATCTACGTTTTATTTACTTCCAAGATATGCCTGTACGGGTCAAATCATGTAACGCAATTTTTCTTTCTGTTTTTGTTATTATTATTTATGTTAAAAATGAATAATTTCTACAGCGTTTTGTTTTATTTTCATAAAATTTCATCATTTTATATTTATCCATATTTCACACAAAATTATTTTTTTAAATTTAAAAACTGTTAAAACTAGAGAAGTTTGAAATTTACAAAATAAATTATAAATTTTTAAATTGTAATTTTACCATTTTACAAGGAGAACTTTTTACAATATTTTGTAAAATTATAAGTTGGTTTTAGTTGTGGCACGTCCGACTTTGGCTGAAAATAACCAATGTCTCACTTTGTGAAATCACAAAATATTTTCTTAAGTGAATAGCTCCTTGTTTAAATAAAACAGATTTTTCTATTTATCTCTGTTACCTTTTATCCAAACCTTGAGTGTAGTATGGGCAAACTGTGTTTCCTTATTTGTGAAGGTTTATTGTACGATTAGGTTTAAGTTAAAACGTAGTATAACATACTTATATTACTGTCTCTTGCAGACATATTTTTAAAGTGCAATAAACACTTTTTTTAGCAAGATATTTGAGTATTATCTTATAATACAAAATATCGAACTACGTTATGTAAATAAATCAAGGTTTTATAAGCAAAAAACTATCAAAATTGGCTATATTATCTAGAATATGTCAAGTTCTTAGCATATAATCAATTTAAACTAAACATTTGCAGGCATAAAAAGGTATAAAAGGAACTAGGATAGTTTGCTTAAAAACCAAAAATTGATTAAAAAAAGTAAGAATAAATAATTCAAGTGACTGCGGTAAACATCTTGCAAACAACAAATTCTGTTTCAAAAATAATGTTACGTTTAGAAATATATTACAATTATTTATTTAAATCGTAATTTAACTAAACAGTCATACGCCTATACAATAGGAGCAATGCGTTTTGGTTCATCGGCCGGCAATAGAATAACAAAACAAGCACTATGATTCACGCCTCTTTACATGCTGGTATTTAGTTAGATTGTCTCTTTTCTTCACATTGCCCATGAGTTATATTATTTAACTGAACCTGTATACGAAGCGATACAGAATATTGTTAGGTACCCTCAACTTTTTCTCCTGATTTTTAAAGAAACTTAAAAAAATTTATGGACTACTTCTTTAATTTAAAAAAATTATCTAAAACATAAATTGACAATTTTGTATTTTCACAACATTAAATTTACTCACAGTTTTTTTCTTTAATATAATATAAAATACAGGCTTTTTGTTATTTTTGCGGCCATTATTTCTGCTTTAGAATTTATTTGTTTCTAAGTACGCTGTAAAAATAAAAAGAAATACTTATTTTTTTAACAGCCAATAATATATCCCATTATTACTTACATTCTTAATTATAGTTTAAAATAAAATTGACTAGAGAAAATTAAAAAAAAATTCATTTCTTTTTCTACACAAAAAGTATACTTTATTTAAATCCATATATTGTTCCAGTCGTAAAATTGCATTTTATTTATACACTTACTAGCGTTTCATATGTAGGAATAAAAAATTCCATTTATTTAAGAAAAATATTGAAATATAAAAATGTAAAATCAATTAATAATTTTTTTATTACACCTAAAATGCTGACGTTAAATTTAAAACCGGATTTTACTAGGAAAAGTACAAGCAAAATGTCAAATTTGTCACCTTTTTGCAAAAATCCATACAGTAAATCGTCTCACCCTGTATACTCCCAACTAAATGATTAGTCGTTTACCTATGGGAAAAAGCATTAGTACGAAATAATTGTTTTGCCCAAATATTATTGACACTGTAGCCACTGTTAAAAAATGATAAATCCAATAATATTTTTTATTTTAACTTTGAAGTTTAATAACTGCCTAACAAAGCGTGATTTAACTTTTGTTTATATGAAAAACTAATATTATTTTGGCCTACTTTATCATATCTATTATTTATGACCTTATCTCTGTGGACACCCTGTATACTAAATAAAAGGGTCTTGTTAAAAAAAAAAATAAATAAATCAAAGTAGATGAACACCTTAAAAACACCCGAAATCGTCAGACCAAAAACCGCTTAACTCACATTTCAGGACTAAGGTACTTTTGGCTATTTTTAAATGGGATTTTTAAATTTTAGTACTTGGAACTTCGATTTGGAAAAACTTCCAGACTGGCAGCCTCTTTATCTTATACTCTTCAAATGACACTATACATGGGTATAGTGGTATATGCTCCCGCTTTAGCTTTAGAAGCTTTAACTGGAATAAACAAAGTGGCAGCTATTTTGTCAATAGGTAAGTATGGGACCTAATTTTAACACACAAAAAAATGTCTAAAAACATGAACAAAACTAAAGAAAAATGGTGTACTAATATTAACTATAAAAAATAGTTTAATGAGTATTATAAAAATAAAACGTATTTTAAATCCTCAAAATTTATTAAGCTAAATTAACACTTGAAACCTTATGTTTTTATTTATATTTTGGTGGTAGAGCAGAATCAAACATTATTAGTAATTAATCAATGAAACCAATTTTTAATTCTTACCTTTTTAAACCTAATAATATTAGGTAAACATAATTTTGTAACACAGACTAAATATTTTTAATACAACAAAAAAATTACAACTTTTATGTGGCAAAAATCGATATCCACGTAAATATTCTTTAGTGAAGATATGCTCTATTTTGGTTGGGCGGATTCATTTATTGGATGGTCTTTTTGTTAGGTACACGCCTGGAAAGAAAGAGACCGCTTCGGTCCTGGTCCTGGGGTATACGAGCTGACCCTGTTCAGCCTCATCGACCCCTATAAACTGGCCGGTCGCCTGAAACAAAATAAAAGAAAAACCTCCCAAAAACCAAAAAAAAATCTAATTCAAAACGATGTTTCGGTGGCAAGTCTGCCATTTTTTCCAGGCGTATACCCCAAAAAAGACCATCTAATATTCTTTTAGTATCGTATCTCTGTGGATCATCCTCAAAGGTGGTTTTCTCTAATATTTTTTTAACTGTTTAGGATAAAAAAATTAATTTTAGTAACAAATATTTGACATAAATATGGGATTGAATATTCTATTCAATTGTTATACATTACTTTCGGTTTAACCGAAAATGACTGCTTTTTTAAATTTTTAATAGCACTACTGATATATTTGATCATATTTGACTAATATATGATAATTTAAATACAATGGGCGTATTCAGCAGTACTCAGCTTAAGTGTCAAAACTGTCAAAATAAAGCCGTCCAACTGGTTTAATTTGATAGTTTTGACACTCCGCTTACCTAGTAGCTAAGCGGCTAAGTACTCCTGAATGTGCCCTATGCCTCCTACTATGTAATTTTTTGACAGTTCTGCTGCCTAAATTTAATTTGTTCAAAATTTTAATCGAAAGTACCATGGTTCGGATAAAACGGTAAATTTTAAGTCAAGTTAGGCACGAAGAAATAAAATTAATCGTCTTTTGTTTCAAAAGCCACGTACAGACTTGGATACGATCGGCGAAAACATTTGTTGGCCGACTGTATCTTGAATGTTGCACATCGGTCGGCCAACTTGTTGCAAACGCCATGGCAACATCGGTGGGCGTTTTCATCCAAGGAATCGGCAAGTCGCCTGTTTTCCCTTTAATATGGAAAATTTTGGCAGGTTTGTACGAGCTTTAAAACTAGTGTGGACCCGAAAAACTTGTATCTGCAAATGTTGGCCAACTTTAGTGCTAAAAAATTTTTTGTACAAGATACATTCGGCCGACAATGTTTTCCCGATTGTATCCAAGTCGGCTGACAATGTTTTCCCGATTGTATCCAAGTCTGTACATGACTTTTCGACTTACCAGAACTGACTAAATCTATTTTATAATATTTATTTCTAGGTCTGGTCTGTACATTTTATTCTACTATTGGAGGAATGAAAGCAGTATTAATGACAGATGTATTTCAGTCACTTCTTATGTTTGCTGCTGTATTTAGTGTAATTATAAGTGCCTTAGTTGCAAAAGGTAGTTTTGCAGAGATATGGAGAATAGCTCAAGCTGGAAACAGAACTGAACTTTTAAAGTAAGATTAACTAAAAAATGGATAGGGTATAATTTTTAGACTTATGCCTAAAATATTAAAAAATAAATATACTGGGTGATTTTTAAACTATACGCATAAACTTAAAAAACTTTTGCTGATGGTAAGAGAGCCCAGGAGGGGAATTTCAGGATTTACCTAAGCACAGCAGATTTATATACCGAAGATACCTTATACCCGGTTAAGTACCTTAATAAAATATGGCCCCAGTATACAGGGCCGATCGTAAAAAACAAAAATATATCCATTAGAAGCTTTCAAGCGAATCAGATCAAAATAACATAAGTTATTTACATGCTGAACGGTGTATATTTCACTAATCTGGCCATTTAGGAGAGACGTAAAGAAAGCAGAAGGCTGTAGCTGAGTTGTAAAAAAGTCATTTTGAAATTCTCGAGCGTGGTATTTTTTAAAGAAAATAATTTAAGGAGAACGAAAAAGGTATAATTCGATACAACTTGAGCAATTTTAACAAGCCGAAATGATAACAGTATTTTTTGACATATTTAAACACCTCTAGCCGCTTCCTCCACCGATGAAAAGGTATACATTATAATTTTTTTATCATCCAAGCTTCGCAACGCAATGAGTCTCTATGACGATGACGCTCGAGTAAATCCCCATTTTGCATTGTCGACTACCCTACTGTGAGGACAAACAATGACTATTTATGAAAAAAGATTTAGAAAAATATTTTATTTAGGAACGTAATTTATTATTTTAAATTAAATTAAATAACAACAGAGACAATAAATTGAAACCTATTTTTTGTTTTAGAAATTGTTTGATAAAATTTCTAAACAGCTTTGTAAAAATATTCGACCACATTTGTTGTTCTTCATAAAAAAATTACAAATTAACAACTCAATATGGTAATATGTGCTATTCTCTATATTACACAAACACTGTCAGTCGGTATATTATTTTTACGCAATAAGAATAACAGTTGGTGCTTATAGGAACTATACCATATTACATATTTATAAAACAAAAAATAGTTTATTATTTTATTTTGTGTTATTAGTCACTCTATGTCCTTAAAATTTTACTTGTTTTGATTAGTTATCTTCTAAACCAATAACATTTTACTAACTTTTTTATCTTTAATTATTGTTTTTCCTTAGCAATAATTTTCCTAGTTTATGCGCATGGGTTAAGAATCACACTATATATGTATTTAAGTAAATAATACTTAAATAATATGGCCATTGGGTACATACTTCAAAAAAATTATTTAAAGCTGTTAAAGCTCCAAGAAAGGAAATACACTGTGGTTAAACTTAACTTTTTTGTTACTGAATATTTGGGGTCTGACAAATTAAAGAACTTGGATTATTTTTTTCAATGATTAACTTTTGCCACAGAAAACAATTAAATATCACGTTTTCTTATTGCAAAAATGCACTTTTTCTTAAATGAAGCACCCTGTATATTTTATTACTATTCAAGAAGTCTATCAAAATGCACAAGTGTTGTCTCCAATTTTAAATAGTTCATTAGTTTTAATAGTATACCCGTTTTTGATAAAAAGTTTATTTTATTTTTTTAATAGTGGTAATAGTTTTTAAATAGTTAAGTGTTTTTGTAGCACTTTGGTTTTGACTCAAAGAGTTTGATAGAAAGCTAGCATTTTTAGTTTAAACAATTCGTATCTTGCGTTACCATTGAAAAATATTTGAAAGGTCCGTATGATAATATCACATTTATTATATTATCGCTTTTAGCTTTGGAAATATGACTATTTAAATCCAAACAAAAGTTAAAATACACTTTATTTTACTAGGGAATAAGAGATATTTAACATACTTTTCAGATTAGAATGGCCATATACTAAAACTATAGGAAGTAGTCATATTTATTGTGGTATTTTCTTGTTTGATAGATTTTTAAATGGTGATAACATACATAAAGTTTTCTTTAACAAAGAACATTTTTTGCTTTGAATTGAAAACGCGATTTTTTTTTGTTGAAAGCACGTTAATCAGCGAAAAAAATCTACTTCTTCTCTAATTTAACTGAACTTCCATCTGCAATAATAAAGAAATACAATAGTGCTTACTTAAGTTTGATCACCCTGTATATAAATAAATATTTTTTCAGTTTTAACCCCGATCCTACAGTACGACACTCTTGGTTTAGTTTAATAATTGGAGGTGGAATAACTTTCTTTCACTTTACGCTGTTAACCAAACACAAGTTCAGCGATACTTAACAATTAACAATCTAAAAGATGCTCAAAAAGCTTTATGGTTGAATTGGCCTATACTTACGGCTCTAAGTCTTAGCACATCCTTTGCTGGATTGTCTATTTACTCCAAATATTTTGACTGTGATCCTATTAAGGCAGGGTATATTAACAGCATTGATCAGGTAACTTTACTATTTTGTTATTTTTGTAATCTAAGAAACTGGTAGAAATGCAAACAAATAAAATTAACAAAACAATTTTTAAAATATTAACAAAATCTTAGTTTTTAAACGGTTTTACTTAACTTGACCTGTTTATTTATTTTTTGGAATTATTTGTTATTTGAATCATATCTAGTAATTAGAATTTGACCCCTCTCCTGACGATCGATCGATCTGAAATCTGATGCACACTCATAATCTTGATGACAATACGATATAACATATTTTTATGATTGTAAATCCAAGATGGCCGCCGATACAAAATGGCCGGTTACATATTACTTAACTACAACCTTAACATGGGTATCAAATGAAAGGGCTTGATTGGTAGAATAGAACCCACTATAAAATATGTTTTTATACAACTACCTCAATATTAAATCGTGGGTTATTTTTGGTTAATTATAGTAAGGCATTTAATCAACCTAATAGAATAAAAAGTATTAACTAACAAAAAAACTAAAAACTTTATTGTACTAAAAGCTAAAAATAATTTAGTAAGTCCTAGCTATCAGATCGAACCAATCTTTTTCTTAATCTGGGGTACTAATCAGACAAATAATAAAATAGTTGAGGACGTAAAATTTCTATTATAATATCTACTCTGTATACGCTACGCCAACCGATTTTATTAGTTGTCTGATCAATCCCCAGATTGGGGAGAAGATTGGTACGATCTTATAGCTAGGACTTACTTAATTATTTTCTAGCTTTTTAGTACACAACCTTATTATTTTTATTGTAATAAAACCGTTTAATTAAAAAAATACATAATTTATTATGATTCTGACTACTTATAGTCTTAGATCTCGCTGCAAAATCACTAATTAAATTAGATACTAAATGTAATTCGCATGTTTACACATACAACAGGGTGCCAGTCAAAAATTCGCCACAAGTAATTTTATTAAATTAAAAATAAATAATTTTCCAAAAAAAATAAAATTGTTAATTTGTTTTCAAATAAAACATCCACATCATACCAATGTCTGTAAAGAATTCTAAAATTCATGGGTGCTGTGGTAAGGTGGGTAAAAATTAAATATTTTTATTTTGACTTCTGAACTAAAAAAATTGTTGGCTTTAAAGAATGCTCGGCAACTATTAGTTCTTAATTGCAATACAAGGATTCTCTGCATTACAGTACTGCATATTTTTTTAGTCTCATTAAAAAAAAAATGTCTTACCATTCGTTAATCATACAACAAAACTGTAAAAGAGTTTTTCGTTGAAAATTAAACGTTTTACAAAATAGGTCTTTTATACTTTTTTATTTAATCTAACGGTTTAAAAACATATTTAGGGTAAAAGAATAAAGTATTTAAAAAATATAATAAAAACAAGAAAGTTGTTTTAAATTTTGAAACTTACTTAAAAATATTCATTACCAATTCAGTGTCTACTATTTTTATCAGAAATTAAATGCTACACAAAAAGTCTTTTATTCTTTTAATTAAGTTACAAAATTTAAAACAACAAAAATATATACATTTTTAAAATTATTTATTTAATCTTTAACCTTAAATATCTTTTTAATGGTTAGATTGATCAAAAGTAAAGGGGCTTTATTTGTAGATCATTAAATTCCTAAAAGAAATAGAAACTTAATTCTCAATAATTATTTTTAAGTGTGTTACAAAAATTAAAACAATAAGCAAAAAAATTATTCCAAATAATTTGGTACCACATAAATCAGTATTTTAAGTTACACTCTTTCTGGAAAACATCCAATAAATTTAAAACTTTGTTGTAAAAGTTAATATTTAGTGTAACAAATGGTTTAAAAATTATTTTGTTTAATGCTTAGAAAAAACATTTTTTAAAACACCACCGCTGTGCTTATTTTTTGAAATAAAATTATTTTTTAGAATATGTTAAGAAACTATCCTTGTTTAATAAAAAAAAAGGTATGACCATAAATAGAACTTTTATTTCGCCTATGTGAGAGTCTTTGAGGTTTTTGCTTAAATTTAAAAAAACTTACCCTAATTTTAATTGCTGTATGAGTTCGGGTAATAAATGAAAGTGGTTTTCATTTAAAATAATTGACTTTTGTGGTTTTGGTCGACATAATTTTTAAATTTTTTTTTACTATTATCAATAGAGTCTATTAAAACAATTCTTCCTCTACGAGGGACCCAACTTTAATGCATATTAAAGGCTTTTGTTTATAAAAATTAATGGTTATGTAAAGGCCTGCAAACGTCATTTTTGACACAAAATTAAAAATAGTACAATTTGTTTGACGAGACATAAAAATTATTTATTTTGTGAAATTAACTTAAAAAATAAAAGTTTTCTCTAATGTTTTTTGTATGGTCCAGGAATATGCAATTTAGCGAATTTTTATTTACAACTTTTTTGATATTTTACTAATCTAATGTTATTTACATTTAAGCTAATGCCCTATTATGTAGTTGATTCAATGGGACACATACCTGGACTTTCAGGATTATTTGTGGCTGGAATTTTTAGTGCGTCTTTGTCAACAGTATCGGCATCATTAAATAGTTTGGCTGCAGTTACCATTGAGGACTACTATAAGGTATATATTCGCTCAAAAAAGCTGGAATTCTATGTTTGCAAATTACTAAAATTTTCAATATAAAAATACACTGTAAAAATCGAAATTAAAAAAATATATATTTTTTTTGGACTTACAGAAACGGCTTTAATATAATAATAATAATATAATATAAGTTCGTTTGAGTGTGGTAGACAATGATTCTTTATTAGATATACTACAAGAATTTCGGACATCCATTGTCTTTATTTATAACTATTTACACAACGCAGTACCTACTATCTCTGTCCGTTTTTAAATTTAAACTAAATTGTACGAGATCTGAATAGGAGACGAATTTCACCCATCTGTTAACCGAATAAAAACTGTTTTGTAATAAAGATAGTATTTAAACAAAGATATCGCCTAGGGTTGCCTAAAAAACAAATTTTTTGACACACCTTGTATAATGGCAGCCCCTATATTTTTAAATACGTACGTATGCTAGTTATTAAAGTATGTATTTTTAAATAATACAGAATGTACCAAATTTTTTTATAAAGTTTATAATTTAAAAATTTACCTTAGCTTATAAACCGAAGAAACAAAATGTACTTATATATTATTACTATCATGTAAAATACAAAAATGAAAACTGACATTATACAGGGTCACTCAAAAATTTTAAAATTCCCTTTTTAATTGGTCATAGCACTGACCTAATTTTTTAGGCAACCCCATGGCAATACAAGTGAACAGCCTTATGCTTGATCGCACCCAGCTCCGTCATGGATAGATGGTCAACCAGACTACATAAACCCAGTAGCAGTAGGAACTACTTTATTATACATTTGAAAACGGACAGAGATAGGAATGCCCGAAACTTTGTATGATGTGGATGGTTATAAATAAAGACAATGGAAGTCCGCAATTCCTCCAATCATATAAGTTTTAATCTTTTACATATTTGTTATAGTTTTTCTTTTTCCGAACTATAGAAATTAGAGACAAAAGTATCTGTTGGGCGCTTATCTTTAGCGCAGTTGCTTTGGTTTGAGTAACCTTTTTACGAATTACTTAAACTATATCCAAAACTTTTCTTTAAGGTATTTATCATAATTTTTGGTTACAATGCTCTTTATTTGACGGCGAGTTGACAAGAGAGGCAGGACCTTAAGAGTATCTAAAGCCTAGTTTAGACCAACATACATTTTCCCGCAAACATGAAAACATTTGTATAAAAGCTGTTTAAAATCTGTTGTGTACAAACAATTGTTTAAATTCCGAAAGTCCCTTAGTAGCACTTATTTGTTTAAATGATTTTAAAGACCTGTCATAGGGTTTTACACAAATGTTTTTTAGGCTTCCAAGTCTATATGAGAAGTGTCTTTTCAAAAGGGGATATAATTAATTTTCATTTTTGTTTTATATTTCTTATGGTCTCTCTTTATTCGTATTGAAATGCACAAATACTTAACCTTAAACTGCATTATTAGTTTAATTTGTCTCTCATATACCATTTTGTGTCAAAATAAGGTAAATAATTTGTGTATTCTAATATAAATTATTAAATTAAACAGAAAATTGCAAACAAATATAAAAATTCAATAAACCCCTCACTCCTCCAATATGAATACTAATATTGTTACCGAATCTAGTTGTTGTTATTGCAAACACAATACTGACATAAAATAATTTTTCTATTGAATAAGCTTTAAGATACGTTATAAACCAATATATCGTCGGGATAAAACTAAATAAATAACCATTTTATGTTTTAGAGATATCAGCAATTTTATACAGGGTGTTTCAGAACTATAGGATTAAACTTTAAGGTGTGATTCCTTATGTTATTTTATAAAAAAGTTCCTATAAACATATGTCCGGAGTTGCTTCCTACTGAGATACAGGGCGTTAAAATGTAAGAAAAAATCATCTTTTTCTAAATATTTTTAATATGCCTTGGCCGATTTAGATAAAATTTGGTTTATTTATTTAAAGCAATAAGGCGCTTACTTAGACCCAACCATATTGTTACTATTAACAATTTCTTTGGCGTTTTTACATTTTTTTTATAATAAAGAAATTAATAATACAATTTTTTATTTTGTTTTAATTATCTTCGTTTTCAAAAAAAAAAAAGCTATTTTAATTTCTTGTTAAAAGTACCCTTAGACAACATAATATAAAAAGAAGAAAATAAAAATAAAACAATTATTTGCCTTAAAACAAATTAGCAGTCGTGTATTTTATCGAAAATTGTCATTTTCCTATTTTACAAGATTAAAATTCTCTATTTTTTTAATTATAGATTTTATTTTATGCTGTTTAGAGCTTCTTTTACAATGACATTAAGTGGCTATATTTTTTTCTTAAAAACAAATTTTTTATTGCTTAATTATAAAAAAATTGAAATCGTTAAAAGAAGTTAGTGGCGTACTTTTTATTTGCTCAATAAGGTCTCGGTGCCCCTGAGACACCACTGGACCCAATAATACCAATATGGTTTAAGCTAAATTAGCGCCTTATTGCTTTCAATAAATGTACCAAATTTTATCCAAATCGGCCTAAGCGTATTAAAAATATTTGGGAAAAACAGATTTTTTCTTAAACTTTAATCTTAGTAAGGAAGCAACTGCAGACATATGTTTATAAGATTTTTTTCATAAAATTACATAAGGAATCACACTTTAAAGTTTAATCCCATAGTTCTAAAACACCACCCTGTATAATATCTGCTTTGAAAAAAAAATTTGCTATTATTATTATTTATATTGCTATCAAAAGTAATGAATTCTATAAAGGGTTGCTTCAAATTTTTACAAAAAAAGAAGTGAATTTTACCTCTTTTGTAATTTACTAATTTTACAATATAGTGGATAAAAATGGTAATATAACTGCACATACAAACACTAGAAAACATTGTTAGCTCACTAAACCTAAAACTAAATTTATGGTTTGACTTAATACACCATTGATTAATATCCTGTCTTGACTTTTGCATACAAAAACTCAATAAGTGACACATACGGAATAATATTTATTTACGTTTTAAGTTACTTAGGAGTTTTACCGTTACCACAGAAGTTTTTCTTGCATTTAGTAAAATTAAATATTTTACTTAAGGGCTTTACAAGTCAAACATAGCAATTTTGAGTTGTTCATATATACGATAGAACTATTACCGCAAGTAACTTGGGCATGCTCAACTCATTTTTAAGAAAAATGTGTGATTTTTACCTTTATACCGACGATATTAAAACTGATAATGTCAGTGTTGTTTGTAATATGTCATTTTAATAGTTTAAGAGAACTTTTTAAAATAAATTAATTATAGCTAGTTATCTACCTATTAGTAATGGATTATTTAAATAATTAGTTAAACATTTCATTTTAAAAAACAAAAATACTGCTATAAAGCTACGATAAAAAAATCGTAAAATACTTTGTTTTAGTGTAACCAGTATTCAAATGTATATTTTAAGCCCCTTCAATAGTCCCAATTAAATCTTTTATTTTAGAAATTAATTAGGTGTACTTTATAAAAGTTTCCCTAAACGACAAAAAACATTCTATCTTTAAAAATGGTCAAAAAATAGTAATTTATGTAACAAGTGTATAGAATGGTACTTTTTTACGAATGGGAAGTTTGACGACGTACCTACGACCGTATAAAAATTACCAGTTTGTACATGTTTTATTTATTTAAACTTATAAATTTTAATTTTGCAACACAGCCATTATATTGCAACAAAAATCATAACCTTCTTATTTTTTAAATGACAATTATCCTCTTCCTAACTATGCCGTTATGATTTAATTTTAGCAAATTGTATGTACTTACTTTTTGTAGAAATTATACTAAAACAGTTTAAATTTCTTAGTCATCCTAATTCATTATTGCCAATAATTTTTAAATGTTTTTTATTAAATTTATTCGTAAACTGTTAAATTTTAAAACCAGTGACACATGAACTAAAAAAATAATGACTAAATCAAGGTAACTTGACCGTTTGGTTCAGTTGATGTCGCGTTTGCTGCATTGCATAAATTAATATTTAAGTTAATTGTAATAGGCATGGAAACACAACACTAATTCAAAATGTAAAAGCTTTAAAGTGTTAAAGAAAGTTACTTTTTCTAACACTTCGAAGCTTTTTTTCAACTTTGAATTAGTGTTTTGTTCCCATGCCTACTACAATGAACTTAAAATCAATGTATGCAATGTGTAAACGAGACATCATCTAAACCAAACGGTCAAGTTTCCTTTGGTTTCGTCATTATTTATTTTAGTTCATGTCTCACTAGTTTTAAAATTTGACAGTTTGCAAATAAATTTAATAGAAATTATTGAAAATTAAATTTCTACAAAAGGTAAGTACATACAATTTTCTAAAATTAAATAATAAATGCATAGTTATGAAGAGGATAATTGTCACTTAAAAATATGGAGGCTATGATTTTTTGTTGCAATATAATGGTTGTGCTGCAAAAATTAAAATTAATAATTTTAGATAAATAAAATATGTATAAAATGGTATATTGAAAAAATTTTATACGGTCGTAGAAAAAATATAGTATGTTACACATGCATAAAGTGTCTTTTTACTCATGGAATTGCCGCACTCGTCTAACGGCTCGTGCTGTCAAACTTCCCATTCGTAAAAAAGGTATCACGTTAGGCACTTGTTACCTAAATTACTATTTTTGCACATGACTTGTTTCTGCATTAAAATAAAATAATCTTCAAAAAGTGCGGAAAAAATGCTACCAAATTTTTCTAAGGCCAAAATATGAGGGAGATATTGGGTGTTAAAATTTTTTTCTGGTTTTAGGTTTTTTATAAATAATTGTGTTAGTAATGCAATTTAATTGTAAAATCTAAATAAACGTTACTTTTAGTTAATAAACGCACACACAGATGCATACCGATAACTAATTTGTACACAAAGGCTTGAGTTTACATATTAGCTTTGTTTGCGGGTCTAGTAATGAACTGATTCTGAACCAGAACCGAACTGGTTTAGAATTGTTTTATAGCGCATGTCTAGTTATTTATTAGTTCGGAATTTTTATTTACCGCCAACGATTTTCTATACAGCTCAGGATGTATTCTAACCTTGGGGTTAGGATTTTCATGGTTAAATTGAATACTTAAATCGTTGATACTACACAAAAAAACAATTAAATTCAAACAAAAAGGTAAATTGTTATACTGTCGAAAGCCACTCGAGGTCTCTCGGCGGAAGACGAGGGATTCCCTGCCTCCTCTCGTTTTTAACACAAGTATGCGTATTTAACTAAAGATAAAATTCAAACAACAAGAAATGGTAAAATCTTGTAATATTGTCTATATTTTTTAATTAAATATTTATTTATTTTATTGCATACATACATTCATACGGTATACAATTAAAAATCCTTTCTTCATATACGCTCAGAATCACAAAAATATAAAAAAATATATTAATCCGCATAAAAAGTGGCAGAAACAAATAAACTGTAATACAACGGTTTATTTCTGTACCACAAAAACAGAAAACAGCTGACCATGTCGACAATGCGCATGAAATTCCGAACTGAACTTTTAGTTCCAACAAAAATCCCAGGACTGCTAATCAGGTTACGAACCGGTAACGAACTGATTCTATTGTAACCCGCGAAAACAGAACCGTTACTAAAAATTCAGGATTTTACTAACCGCGAACGCTGCTTTTTCACTGCGCATGCGAATAGTCCCAGAACCGGTTCAGAATCGAACCCGCGAACAAAACTATTATAATAATTAAGAATCGCTATAAATCTTATTCTCGCCAAAAACGTCAGTTGTCTGGTTTCTGAACTAAACGATTCAATTCATATTAAAAGCTTTTGTTAAAAGAAATAGGCTATTGATTATGTACAAAAAAAATGAGTAAAAAGGAACAAAAACGTTAGAGGGGTTTTATTATTTTATATGGTCAATGGACCTCAAGTATTAAAAAAACCGCGAAGTGCTACCATTTAGAGAGGTGTGTTTTTGAGAACGGGGGAAAACAGCCCCTTTTAAGTTTTTTCAGGTTAGCTCGAAAACTACGCATTTTTCTAGGTAGAAGTAAACAGAAATGTTGTACGATATTAAATACTTTATTTTACAACGCTTGCTAAATAAAAATAAAAATACAAAAGTATGCTTAAAAACCAAGCAAAAAAGCAAGAAAACCGCATTCTTTATTTTTTTTGTATTTTCTCCTTGGTTTATAGAAAAAAAACTAATTTTGTTTTTTACAAAATAACGCTAAGTAAAAGTCTTTAGGGCTCATAGTATTAAACGATTTTTCAAAGATTGCCCATCACACCATTTTTTGGCAATTTTACCTATTTTTTCGCAAACATAAATATTTCTAAATTAAAACGGAAGCTTGTTTCTTTACCTTTAAAATGGTGGTTGTAAAAATGCTGAGGTTAATTCTAAGCAAAATATGCTTAGTCAAAGTGTCATATCGCAACGATTTTTAATAACTTTTACGTAATTTTTCTTAATTTCTCGTAATATTTTTTTTTTGTGAACTTTGGTATATATGTTGCTAAATAAAAATCTTATATAATTTAAAACATTTTAATATCAACATCTTTTTCTTCCTCAGCTTCAGTATCTGCTTCCAGAATATTAGTTTTATCAAAGTTCTAACAATTGATACTTAAATTACCTAAGCACTTATTTTAGAACATGGAACAGTTAATACCTAACCCAGCAAACACTATTTGCCGGCAATGTACATTTTTCATATTGGCATTGATGGTAAAGCATTGGCAATTGGTGGCAATATTATGCCAACATCTTATACGCATTAAAAAGTCAACCCTAAATAAACACTTAATTGCCAATAAATTTTACATGCAGGCGAATTGCCGGCAAGCATACAAAAATGGCGGCATACCAATCCTGATTAAATAAAGCACGCGTTTTTGTTGCAGGCAAATAAACATTGGATTTTTGAAGGCAAACCTTCAACGCATATTCAAACTTTTAAACCATATTATTAACATTGGTATTTAACTAACATTAAAGCAATTTTTTGATCTGTTTTATTTATAATGGCAGCTAAACAACATTATTTTATGTTTTTTTACATAATTTAAAGGAAATGGCCTTTTCATAACATTTTATTGTTAAAAACCATGCAAATAAAAATTGGGTCAAACAAAATGTTTATTATGTATTTTGGAGCGAATAAAAATAAAATGATGGTAAAATTAGCTACGTTAATTTTGACCGAAGGTGACCGCTTTGTGCATTTATTTTCTACGTGGTTTTCTAGCTTTTTAGTTTCTTTTTAAAGAAAAGAGTTTTTTAATAGACATAATTAAATGTATTCATTACCTAATAAGTGTGTGTTGTGTGATTAATTGGTGATGGCTAGTCGAGAAGGCAAGATATTCAAGTAGACTCTTAGGAGCTGTAAACATTTTGTTTAAAACTTTATTAAAAGTCTACATTTCTGCAATATCTTCGCTTTTTATCGTCTAAACCGTACCCATTAGACAAAAATAATTCGAGAGCGGTCTGCGGTAGGTGATCTCACTTAGCTTTGAAAGAAATATCTTCGGCTAGTGTAAAAATCTGCATCTCCAAGTTGGACAGTGTTCCGAGAGATGGTACTTTGCATTGCAAGGAAATTGCATGCAGTAATGAGTTTTTCCTATTTTAATTTTCAAATAAAATATCGCATCATTTTAGCTTTTAAAAAAAGTATATGCGACAATTTTCGTCAATAAGACGTCAGCTTGCTGCTTGAGAGTATCTGCATTTGCCCACTTTCGTGTCTTTTTGTTATCTTTTGCCAATAACTAATTAATGATGGATGCCATCATCTTAAACGCATTTTTTTCCAATAACTTATTAATGACGGATGCCATCACTTTATCTGCAACACGTGGCATAATAACGGCCAATTGCCCACTTTCGCGCCTTTGATACCTTTGCCAATGCCTTGCCATTAAAGAGTGTTGGCAATGCCAGTAAATTAAATGTACAAAGCCGGCAAAAAATGTTATATGGGAACTTTCTGCAACCACAGTTTTTTGTACTCGAATACTGTAAACTCTAAAGACTTTAACTTAGCGTCATTTTGTAAAAGAAGGATGGAGGTTTTTTTCTATAAACCAATGGAACCACCTAAACCCTCAATGGAAAAAAGTTATAGAGCAAAATACACGCTTTTTTCGTGTTTTTCTGCTTCGTTTTTAAAACCTATTTTTGTCAAATAAAACTTTTTTAAATTCGGCCAATGTTATTCGACTTCTCGTATGGCAAGTTTCGCTGCTTCTCTTACAGTTAATTTCACAGTACGTAAATTATAAAATAAAACACACAAAACTTGACGATTTGAGGGTAGTTTACAACCAGTGATCTGGTGAATCGGATAGCCCACAAGAAATATTTTGTCCTTGGTCCGACTTTGTACACCTGATGCGGATGCCATTTCAGAATTTGATGTACTGTAAAAATATAGTTATAAAAACAATAACACACACTTGGAAAATTAAAAAAAACTTAAAATATCTTTACTAGATAATTGTTGGATTTAACCAGCTCAAAGGCAACTTAGAAACTAAACTGAATAAATAAAAGATGATTGAACCCTAAAATAAAATCACTAATCACTTTCTTGGAATCCCTAATATAGAAATTAGATGCACCCTCCTTTTTACCTGCCAAACGTGTCTTTCTTTGGTAAACTAGACAGGTAATCTCCGAGGTAATCCCTATGTAATTAAAAGATTAAATTTGAACAAAAGGCTCTTTATGTTTGAAAATTGAGTTCCAAAATACGTTTTGACAAAAAAATGTTAATTCCTAGGCACATTATGTAAAAACCCGTAAAATTCTTAGAATACTCCCAAACTAGCTCCTACTGGTACCAGGTCGCGTTTTTGGGGTCAAAGGCTATTGTAACTATGTTAGACTTAAAATAACAACAATTGTGTATAGAATATAAATTTTGAAGAACAACATTAGCTTTCTTTTGAGATATTAAGTATGTTTTTATTATTTACGGTTCTGGAGTTATGGCTCCATATGTCAGCTTTTTGGCCAAAAATTTGGATTTTTTCAAACTTTGAGCGACGAGCGGCACGGGTTAACGTCGTTTAATCGAGCTCAAATTTTGGCTATCTCAATATCTGGAAAGGAGAATCGTTTTGTGGGGTCCAGACGAACAAAATTCCGACATCGATTTTTTGTGGTCACCTTACTTTATATATAACATTTATATTGTCTAAAAAATACAAAGAATTATTTTCCCCATATTAAAGGTTTCTGATTTTAAATTAAATAGAGAAATGAAAATAATTTAAATAAAATCTGCTATTGTATACTTTACGATTGCCTGTTTTACACCTTTTATTGACTCGACTATAAAACATAAAGTAAAAAATGTGGTCATTGTATCTTTCTTAAAAAAAAATAATAAAAAAAAAAAATTAAGTAGGTTTTGCATTTTGACTAAAAGGCCAAATTAGAGCCCATATCTAAAATTTACGTTATATTTTCATATTTTTGTATTTACTTATTAAAATAATAAACTAAAAAAAATATTTTTAAACAAAAGCCTTAGATTTAATTTAAGAGAATTCTGACTTTCATATGTGTTAAAGAAATAGAAGCTTTAACAGAGAAAAATATGTTGTAAGTTTTGCGTACTAAATTTAAAAGATGTATTTAGTTAAAAACTAAGTACTCACAAATCGAGGTATTCATGAATTGGATTAAACATATTTGCAACCTTATATTAAGTATCTAGATTCACAATGGAAATTACTTGCGGTCTCCCACTGAAAGATCCTTTCTTCAAGATAAGATAGTATATACCACAGTCTAAAATAAAATTTAATTTAATTAACATACTACGTATTTTAAATAAAGAACTAGTTTTCCTAATATGTAATATTAACGATATTCAACTAAAGTACTGATCTTCTCATATGTGTTCAAAATATATCAAAAAGGTCCGATAATGACGATAAAATTCCGATTTTAGGGGGATAGACATTATATTTGACTTTGACAAACATATATAGTTTTTGACTTTGATAAAAAAAAGAAACGTCAGAAGAATTAGTAGAAAATTTAAGAATTTAGTTTTGTATACGATAGGTCTATTAAAAATAAAAGGTTGTTTACGAACTCCGGCGTTTCATATTGTTTAACGTATAATTATTGATATGGTGCCGAAACCCGGGAACCTTTTGCAATTATAGACCTATTTTATGTAATGGTAAACGAAGAGTATAAACTGATTCTTAGTGACTTTTTTAAACGTAAAGTGTAACGGGTTGTAACGAACTTTTACAGAAAGAACGATGGAAAAAACATACCGGGCAGCGTGCCGAACGCAATTAACGAAACTTATAAAAGCCGCTGAAGTACTTTTAAGTAGTGATCCTGTAGACATTCAAAATGTAAAAGTGCAACAATCACGCATAAAAGAATCTTATAATAAACTTAATGAAGCTAACGAACGATACATGAAAACATTGGTCAATTGTGACGAAGATACCTTAAGTATGGAATGGATGTCTATTTTGGATTATAACGATAGTGCTGTAAAAATAATGGCTGAATTGGATGAAGTAATCCAAAATAATATGGAAGTCAAAGAACAAATACCAAAAGTACCACAGCAGACTGAGGAAAATAAATCTAAAATGTCGGTAAGATTACCTAAACTTGAACTGCTAAAATTCAACGGCGATTTGCATCAGTGGGCTATGTTTTGGGAACAGTACAGTTCAGCTATTCATAACAATAACGAACTGGATAATAATGCGAAATTTAGTTATTTAAAAACATTATTAACGGGAAAAGCTGCTTTTTCTATTCAAGGATTAACGCCAAATGAAGCATGTTATCAAGACGCCATTGAATTGCTAAAAATGAATTTGGAAATACAGAAAAACTTGTCGATACGTATATACAAAAGTTGCTAGCTTTACAGCCTGTAAAAAATAGAGGTGATATTTCTGCACTCAGAAAGTTGTATAATACAACTATAACGATTACAAGATCACTACAATCATTGAAAATATCTCCAAACCAATACGGTATGATGCTTAAATCAGTAATACTAAAAAGCTTACCGTATTTTATGCGTATCGAGTTTAATAAATATATTCTAACAAAAACGGCGGACGTTTTAGACACGAGCTCCGTACTAAGTGAACAATCCAACGATTCCGAAATATCTTACAATGACCAGATTGCCAAGCTTCTTAGTTTTTTAAAAGTAGAGATAGAGTCTGTAGAACAAGCTCAAAATGTAGTGCCCAACAATGAAAAGTCGAGGAATACAGACAGTAAAAGAGACAGAAATGGTTCGTTTACCGCGGCGGGATTGTTAACACCAGTTGAAGAAAAATGCCTCTTTTGTTCGGGACAACATAAAACAATAAACTGTAGATCAACTATGAGTTTGTAGCAAAAAAATAATATTTTAAGGTCAAATAATTGTTGTTTTCGTTGTACAAAATATAGCCATACTTCACGATTTTGTAAAACTGTAAATTTAAAATGCGATAAATGTAAAAAAGACATGCAACTTCTCTTTGTGATCCAAATTATGTAAATAGACAAGATAAATCACAAAACAATTTGACCTCTGGTAATAACATCAAGGTTTTATACGACTGATTTTGGATAGCGGCAGTCAAACAACATTTATTAAGGAATCAGTAGCTAGGAAACTAAATATGGAAGTGATAGGAATGCACAATGTATCTATAATGCCCTTTGGAGCTGCTAATATGAAGCCTTCAAGACAGTTTCTGACGATGACCTAGTACTGGCATGTGATATAATAGAGGACGCTAAACGTATTTACACCGATTCGCGAAATATTATGTCCAGAGCTGCCATGAATTTAAGGAAATGGTACAGCAACAACCAATCTTTAAGAAATATTATGACTGAAGAGAAAAATAATAAAAATATTAAAATGAAGAAAGTTTTGGGTATTCAATGGTGTGGAAACACAGATGAACTGTCAATTGATCTTAAGCCGGCATTGTCAGATTTATCTAATAAACTGGTTACTAAGCGTAATGTTTTGAGCTGTATGTCTAAAATTTATGATCCCCTGGGATATTTAGGTCCATATACCGGTGAGGGCAAAAATTCTTATTCAACAGATTTGGAAAGAAAAACTTGATTGGGATGCTCCATTAACGACGGAACTATATGGTATTTGGATAAAATGGAGTTTAGAGCTTCCACTATTAATGGAAGCGTCATTTCCAAGATGTGTAATTGAAGAAACCAATAAAGAATTCGAGTTACATGTTTTTGCCGATGCCAGCCCTCAAGCCTATGGCGCTGTAGCATATTTAAAATGTGAAACAAGCCATTTCCTACTTTCCAAAAATAGAATTGCACCTCTAAAAATTCAACGCTGACAGTACCGAAATTAGAGCTTACTGCAGCACTTGGTGCAGCTAGACTGCAAAACTACATACCTAAGAATTTGAAAGTACAACCGAAGAAAATCTATCTCTGGACTGATTCCAAAATATCTCTAGCATGGATTCGTGGAAACCCTTCAAGATGGAAGCCATATATTTCTAACCGAGTAACTGAGATACAATCCATTACCAAGGGAGAATGGCGGCACTGTCCAGGAACCGACAATCCAGCAGATCTTTTAACGAGAGGTATTAAAGTCAACGCGTTTTTGGAATCTGAGTTATGGAAACGTGGTCCCAAGTGGTTGGTGGAAAACGAAACAGAATGGCCGAAAGAAAATAATTGTGACTCAATAGATACAAGTATATGTTCTTCATTATTAAATGTAACTGAAATCCAGATATCTAAGAATAAACCACTATTTCCAATAAGAAATTATAGCAGCCTTGAAAAGATTTTAAGAGTTACTGCGTATATTAAAAGGTTTATATATAACTTTAAAAATAAGACAAAAAGAAAAGGGCGAATATCTGTTATCGAGTTAAAAGATGCCATGAAATATTGGATAAAATATCAGCAAGAAGTAGAATTTACAAATGAAATAAAAAGTCTTCAGAAGGACAGGACAATTAATCCAACATCTAAAATACTTTCTTTAAGTCCACATTTAGATGATGATGCAATTTTACGAATCGGTGGTCCTCTTCAAGAATCGGCATTAATATACGATACCAAATATCCAATATTGTTACCGAAAAAGTTACATTTTAGTGACTTGATAATTTGGAGTTGTCATTGCTGTATGGCACATGGTGGTGTTAATGCAACACTAGCGCAATTACGAAAAACGTTTTGGATGATACAAAGCCGACAAAGAATAAAACATGTCCTAAACAAATGTGTGACATGTAAAAAACTGAAAGGAAAAGCTGGAAATCAACAGTTTGCACCCCTTCCCAAAGATCGTATTAATATGGCGAATCCCTTCAAGGCCACTGGTGTGGATTTTGCTGGCCCCTTATATATTGTTAACAACGACCAACAAAGAATAAAAGTTTATATTATGTTACTTATATGTGCAGTAGTTCGTGCAGTAAACTTGGAGCGAACCCTACGACGATGTTTTGCGAGAGGAGGACTACCAAGTATCATTTACTCAGATAATGCCAAGACATTTAAAAGAGCCTGTCAAATTCGAATGGAACTACCCTTAAAAAACCCATTCAGCTACTTTATACGTTAGAAATTGAGCCGGCCGAGGAGGATGTTCAAAATATATCAAAAAGGTCCGATAATGACGATAAAATTCCGATTTTAGGGGGATAGACATTATATTTGACTTTGACAAACATATATAGTTTTTGACTTTGATAAAAAATAAACGTCAGAAGAATTAGTAGAAAATTTAGGAATTTAGTTTTGTGTACGATAGGTCTATTAAAAATAAAAGGTTGTTTACGAACTCCGGCATTTCATATTGTTTAACGTATAATTATTGAAAATATGACTGTTCCAAAATTTTATCTTTGCCGACAGTTAAAAGAGGAATTTCTGCTTATCATGTATGTCATTTACCGAAATCTTTCCTCTCTAGTAATGCGTTTTCCCAACCTCATAGGACTTATTAAACTGGCTGTACCGGGTACGCGATGAATAACACGAATCACAAGAGTATCTCATAGGAAACACTTTCGTTGTTCAATATAATCATACCGTTGATACCGTACTGACAAGCATCATTTAGTAATAACCTATATTAAAAAAATGGCCAAAATTTTGTTATAGGATAGCTAAGTTATACTGGAAAGTAATTGTGGTTTCACCTGAAAAGAACAGGTAATTTATGTTAATGTAATTAAATTAAATCTCTTAAGTAGAAATTATTAATAAAATAAATACACAATAAAAATATAAATTTAAAAGCGGTTTATTAAAATAAAATCTAACGAAAAGTAAATAGATGTAGTTAAAAAGTATTCGTCTTTTACGCTTTGTTAACTTTGTTTGTTGTTATTTTCTTGATGTCTCTGGGGTCCTAAAAAATATCAAATACTACTAAATTATTATCAATGAAGCACTAAGTGTTCAATTAGTTTTATAAAGTCTTATATTTATTTTATTTCTTTTCATAAACATTTAAAATATTAACTTCCTTAAAAATTTATAATACCAAATCTAATTTGGCAAAAACACTTTATAAAATAATAATTTACATTTCGATTAATACTTATTTATTGTAACTCATTTTTTATTTTACTTTTTCTCTTATAAATTGACAACGGATTATCCTAGTATGTAACCTATTTTAATTTTTAGGATATGTATTAATCTGATGGTACAAGAGATTTATAATAAGAACACGACATTCACATTGCGGAATTAATGACATACCAATGAAAGAGCAGATTCTTAAAATAAAAACTTATTACTTTTAAGAAAATGCACAAATATTTCCATAAAACATTCGATTTTTTTATTTCTTAACACTAATATTTAAGATATTTTTTAGCTTAAATAATAAATCTTTATGTTTTTATTTTTAATTCTTATTTTCTTAAAAATAATACCAAGCATGGATTTAATTTTTTTCCAGTTAAAAAGCCACTATTATTTTAAAGTAAGAAATAAGTTTTGGTTTAAAAGCACACGTATTCAAAATGAAAGCATATGTTTAAAATCTTGTATTTCTTTAAAACAAGATATTATTTTCTGTGTGTAGGACACCTTTTAATTACGTGTGAAATATAGTGTTCATTCACAGATAAACGTAACCTCTATACTTGTATTATATTTAATTTTTAGTATTTTAAAAGAAAAGTATTCTCCATAAAAAGTGTTGCCTTGTCTGAAATGCTAAAAGCTATATTTTAAATTGCCCTATGTAAACGGAGTGCCTTTATATCGCAATTTTATTTTGAAAAAGTTTTAAAAAATATATTTTTAAGACTACGTAATTAAAAAGCATAAAAAGCAATAAAATAACTCTAAAACATTTTCTCCTAATGCCTAAGTATACTGGGAAAATTAGGTATAAACTAAAATAAATTTATTTTTTTCTTTAATAATACATTTTTCTTTTTATTTGCAAACATTATCAAGTAATGTTAAAATGTCTATAAGTAGTAAGCCAAAAAAGTAATGATTAATTTAACAGAAAAAAAAATTATTTAGACTTGCTTTTTAAATAAAAGTTTAAACAAATATTAATGGTGTATTATTTTTAATTGCCAAAATAACATTTTGTTTCTTTATAAAACGTTTTGCACGGTCTTAAGCCAAAAATGCACTTATCAGAAATTCTACGGTGTATCTCCAAGAATATGAATTTTTGTCTAGAGAAAAGTATCGTCATTTTTTACAATATCGAATATTAGGAAAAATATATATTTTGAATTAAAAACTTGCAAACATGTTTAATCAGAAAAATAAATATTTTTTTTTATTTTTTGGTCTACAGTGTGTCTACGTAAGTTGGCGTCATATGGAAAACTTTTTTATTGATCCAAAACTTAAAAAGCAACTATCAGGTATCAAATTGTATCAGTCTTTTACAAGGTTTAGCCAAAAATTTAATTTCTGATTAGGAGTAAAGTACCTGTATTTTTGCTAATATCAAAAATTGTTATAAATAAAAATGTTTAGAAAAAAAAATACTTCTAAATATACAATTTTGTTCATTTTAAAAAAATTAGAAGTAATACCAAAACATCATAAATTCTTTTTAATTTTTGGGTCATACAAATTAATTATTCCATAAAATTTATTCGCAAACTGTTAAATTCTAAATAAAGTAGCACATGAACTAAAAGGAATAACAGCGAAATTAAAGGTAACCTTTTGAGTTTATGTAGTGTTTGCTGTTACCTTGCATATATTCATATGGTAATATAATAATAGTTAGGGTATTTTTACTATGTGATACCTTAAAAGGTTTTTCTTTTATTAATTTAAGCTAAAAAATGCATTCCTGGATTGATGATGTATTGATGCACGCTTCGTAAATAACGAATCAAAAAGTAAATGTCACCTAATTAAAATTATTTAGGCCCAATCACAAGTGCGTTTACTGAAATGATAAAAATATGTCCGGACAACAAATTTTTGCATAATTCTATGTAAAAATATATTTTTTTTATTTGTCTTAAATCTAGTAAATTATAAAAATGTGCTGGTCATAAGTAATAAAAAATATTTAATTTCGATAAATTAATATATTTATTTAATCTTTGTTTTAACAGATTGTACTTGGAGACGCGTTCAAGAAATAATTTTTTGTGTATATTATTTAAAATATTATAAAATATAACAAATTTTTAAAGCATATTGTGTAGTGTCGTAATAAAACAAATTAATTTTAATATTTTGCTAAATTTGTATGGTCAATAAAAATACGTTTGATATAATTTATTTGCTTCCGAAGCAAATTTCCCACCTTGGTGATTTCGAGCCGCTCTTATTTTAGCTTTTCCAGTGCATAGTCTAAATGATTACATCCATTGACAGTATGATGTGCTTGGGGCACTTAACTATAACCTTAAATTTAACAATATTATGGACATCAAAACAGCAATTTTCCTGTATGCTTCTGGCGATATTAAGTCAATAGTAATAGGTAGCGTTTGTCGCTCACAAAGTTGCCCGGAAATATAAAGTGATAGACCAGAAGTTCCTTTGCTTAAATAATGACGTAAATTATCTATACAAGGTGTCCAAAAAGCTTAGGTCATAATATTGCTGTTAGTACTTCATATAATAAACGTCCTATTAGTACAAGGAATGGAAGATTTTTGTTGCAAAATTCGCCAGGAGTTATTTTTTTACAAATAAGTACAGTAGGACGTATTAAATCTAAAATTATAAAACACTTACGAATATGGCGAATGGAAGTGCCGGCATTTTGTGAAAACAGTTTGGGCCTGTATCTCCGTAACCGTGCACTTGAGGCCCATAAATAAAAAAACCTTTATTGTAAAGAATTAAATTTTCTATCTTTTTTGTAATATATTTTTTTGCTTTGCTTACCGTTCACGATTTATAGAATTATTACGGTTTGTTTATTGACTTTTTACCGATATTCCGTCTAATTATTGTAAAAACAAGAAACTGCAAATTAAAAAAATTAGAAAATCAAACCTTTAAAGCAAAATGTCAAAATTTTGACCTCTGTTAAAAATGCATACAGTAAATGAAAAATATCGTCCTATCCTGTCTAATCGTGACTTACTAAATAGTCGTTCACCCTTGAAAACAAGCATTAGTAGGGGTAATTAAGTTTTTGCCAGGGTCTGATTACCCGCTTTGACAGTAAAAACTATTTTTAGTTAACTAGAATTTTTACAGGTAATTTTTAAAAATGTTTCGTGTTAAAACGAGCTAAAATTAAAGATTGGATTTTTAATTTCTTCTGCAAAAATTATTACTTTTCTTACATAACTTTTTTGGTATTCTCAAAGTATAAAATAATAAATTAATTTTACTACTTTTTGTAATTTAAGAGATAATGCCGTTAAAAAATATGCGAAATGAGTTAAATTTAAAAAAACGTTTCACTATGCTCTATTAGAACAACGTCATCTTTATTATTGTTAATTTTTTTTAATTTTTCCCTTATTCTGGCACATATTAAAAAACATTGTAGATTTTTATTAAATAATTACTGAGCTAAACGATGTGCATTTTTTAATTTTAATTGCTTATTGCCTAATAAATAAATGGTATTTTTCCAAACAGTCAGTTTCACGCTTACTCTCTTTCACATTAGCGGGAGCCGGGAAGTCGGCGAAGAACCGACGCTTTTGAAGTGGATGGAGTCTTATGAGACCTTTCACACGTTAAGAATTCGGAAAGTCGGCAAACCTAAAGACTCCATATATTTAACGCATTGAAATTTTTTTTTTTTTCATTTTCAATTACGATAAATAGATATTTTGAGTAATAAAAATCACTTACTAATTAAAAAATATGCTTTTGTAAAAGAAAATAAGTCTTCAATGGACAATCAGCAGGTAACAAATTTAGAATACCTAAATACTTACAATATTATTTGAATGTTAATATCATCGGAGAAACTATTAAAGACATTTAGGTTTATAACTGTACTACATCTAGTGCCTAAATGTTTATGCTTATTTTCTATTTTTGTTACATAGTTAACTGGCCCAAAAATTGACTGGTCATTTGATTCTTTTTTAAGTTCAAAGGTTAACTACAATTAGAATAAAAAAGTGTCTATCATTTTTAGGGCTGATAGTTTAGAAGGTTTGTTTTTTAGAAAAAATAATTTAAAATCTTTCTTTTACAATAAGCCTAAAAGCATCCATAGTTAAGTATTTGATATGGATTTGCAATAGTATTTTGAAAACCATATTTCTGTTTTTAGGCTCATGTTGCTTGTGGAAGAGTAACCAAATTTTTCTTGTATAAATTAGCTGCAACTGTTAAAATTTAATTTTTAGTTACAAGAGTCCCGAAAACACAAGGGACTTATATAAAAAAATTAAAAACCCTTAATTTACCAAAATTTTCTTGTTTAAATATTATCTATACTAATAATATAAAGAGGTTTAGTTTGTAACTTTGTTTGTTTATTTGTTTGCAGCCGCTAATCTTCGGAAATACTGAACCGATCATAAAAATTATTTCACAATCAGAAAGATACACTAATCAGGAGTGATATAGGTACTATTTTATTATGATTAAACAAAAAGTTTGCACTTTAATGGCCAACGAAGTGGGCACGGGTTAACTATCTTGAATAAACTATAACTTTGTAAGTTCTAATTTTCGGAAATGCTTGACCGATTATAAAAACTCTTTTACATTTAAAAGATACAGTATTTAGGAGTGCTAAAGGCTATATTTTATACATACATAAATTTCAGGAAAAAATAATGACATAATGTATAATTATCTATACAAATATTACAAAAGGCAAAGTTTGTAACTACGTGTATAAGCACCGGTGATCCAGTGGTAGATAAATAGAAAAAGCTACTTGAATCCGACCCATCACCGGTGCCCTATGGGATAGAAATTAAATTTTTTGGACAAAATTCTGAAACTTACAAATCTAACTTAAAACGAGGTGCTCTTGACTGAAAAGAAAATTGAAAAAATATAATGCCATATTACAGATGGTTTTTGGGAAACAAAAACCTATTACATATAATTATAAATTTACACCCCCTTAACATTATTATTTTTTATTGTACAAAATAAACTAAAATATCAGCATGCTTGGTTAATTCGGTGAGTGTTCTAATCAGTAATCAAATTATTATTATCCCATATGATATACAGGGTACAACAATAAGTATAATTTTTTTTAAACTGGAAGACTGTGTATATTATATCACCACCAAAAAGATCTTTAAAAAGCTTAAAAAAATACCACATTGGATATGTCTATCTCAATTACTTTCGGAAATATGGCTATCGAATCTGAAGAATAATTTTTAACTTATCCTTAGAAGCGTAATAAAGTACATCTTTCCAAATTTCTTTATTTTAAAATAAATAAAAAAGACTGTTTTGTTGTGTAGATTCTGTAGAATCCGTATCTTCCATCAGAATGTTTTTATCTGTTAAGATATACAGTGTAGTACAAAATATCAATTTTTAAATGAAAAACCTTGTAAACTATAAAAAAAACCTATATTCTATCCTTACACATAGAAGTAGCAAAAAGTAGCAAGGCAATTGTTAGTACAAAAACTGATAAAGAAAATGGTAAAAAGAATGTTTGACAAAGTACCGAGACTTCGCAAGACTTTGCATCGGAAACACAACAATAGCTTTAAGTATTTTAGTTCTTTTTTTTATACTAGGCTAATAATGAACTTGGTAAATAAAATGTTGTATTATTTATGTTTACATGGGTAATAATAATACAAATTATGACAAATTGTTCGACAAGGCTAAAAGCACTTTTTATTTAATACTTCATTATTTCTAGTTTTATGATTTTCGTTTATTCTTTAAAATACCTTTAAGTTTCTTATTAACCTAATACAAGTCGTCAAATCCTTTTAAAAATTCGTTTACATGTAGTTTGGAGTATCTACTTTTTAATAAACAGCATGAGCCATTAAAATTATGAAAGTTGCTTTTGGCCAAAAATAATGGCTTTCTGTCCCATAGTCGGTGACCAACTAGACTAGGATTTCTAAGTAGTATAATAAGAAAGACCCTATTTGAATACAGCTTTAAGTCGTCATGTATTAAAGTTAGGGTTTTTCATTTTTTACTAAGCAAAAATATTCTAAAAACCCTACTTCGCTATGGCATAGTTAAAAAAAAATCTTTGTTATATATTAATACTATTTATGTGTGAAAAAAAATATTGTCATTTTTGGCACACTGTAAGAATTATGTTTTTATATTAAAGGCTATATTTTGGAGTCATTTTAAAGTGACAAATTTTTTCAATTTTTAAGAACAAACAGCATACATTTTTCCATTTAAAGTACCTTATATCTGAAGAACGAAAACTCAGCTTGTTGAATCTGTGGTAGTATATAGGGTGTTTAGTTAAATATTTTAACGCGCAAACCAAGTAACCAAATGCATAAAAGAACACAAAACATGTATTGAAAACACAGAATTTAAAAAAATCTAAAATTTGTCAACCCGCATTCTTTGAAATCAATCAGCAGAATACACTGGCATGCTTCAAGTATTTTAGCAAAAGAAAACTTATTCCTAAAAACGCAAAATTAAAGAAAGTGCCGTTACAAAATATTAAATAAAGATAAATGTCATAATTATCTCGTTAATTTAAATAACATCAGTAGTTTCCTTTGCTGAAGGCAAGAAGCATCTCTAGGAAAACTAAAAATTACGTAACTCCACCAACTTTTTGGTTTATAAATAATAAATACAGAGCAACCTGTTATGTGTATGTCTCTATGCCACTATAACCAAACAAACATATTTGATATTTGATGTCAAACGTCTTCAGAATCTCCCTAAGCTAAGCGCTAAAATTTTAATTTTTAAAAAATTAAATATATGAGTTAAATTTTAAACTTTTATTTTATATTTTATTTTTATCTTGGATAACGGTGTCAGATCATACTGAAACGTCGATTTTTAGCTTTCTAGAGACTTGTTTAAAATTTTGCCGGGTTTTTTCATTTTTGCTTTAAAAACTATTATTATTATGCATGTATCCAACAAATAACATTAATTAATCATTATTTTTATCATTACCATATGCAACATTTTCTTCTTACATCAAGATCCTCCAAGTATGTACGACGTGATGCTCATCATAAAAACAGTTGTATAATCGGAGAAGTCAATTTCCACCTCTAACTAAAGAATATTAGCTATTTATACATTTATCATTTCCTTGTAGAACTCTTAATGCCAACAAACTGACCATTTATTTTAAATAAATAATTTCTAATACTCAAGTACTCATTGGGTCGCTAATAGGCATGTTAAACTGTAATGACAATAATTTCCCTTGCTGTATATAAGTTAATCCGGTTGGCCCGAATGAGCTAAGTTTGGTTTAATGGTTTTTCCTCAGGCAACTTATCTTTAATGATGCCTTCAAAAATGTAAGTACAAATTCCTTTTCAAAAAGTATAATAAGAAATATAATTAACGCCCAACAAATTGGGCATGGGTCGGCTAGTATATAATAACAACACTATTTTAGTGGCACAAGACTGATACGATTTTTGTCCTATTGATTCCCTATTTTTAACGCACTGCGGCGCGGTATGATAAAGCCTATTTTTGCGACAACGAGCGGCGGTATTTTTTTATGTTGCAAAAGTGTTTAATGAAAATATTAATTCATAACATGTTGTCTCTTCTGCATAATTAAAAAAGCATTATCAGAAATAGGCACGACTCTCGACTGGCAGGACTTACATATATTATTTCCAAACTTTAAATTAAATTTTTTATTAGTAAATTTTTAACTTGGTACTGTTTTTTATCGGACAAAGAAAAAAATAAAGCTGCTTACCTTAAAAAGGAAATATAACAGTTTGATTAAACAGGTTTTTTAAAGCTAACTTGCTTTAAGTATAGTTTTATGGGTTTAGAATAACAAATACTTTATAGTCTGATGGAGACGTAACTTTTATAGTTTATTTTGCTTCTAAAAAAAGATGTAATACAGAGTGGCTCACTATATTCGGGATATGGTCTGTAGCTAGATATTCATAAGGTTTAAACAAAAACTAAGTTAGGAAACTTGCAAAGGTCGGATTTGATTACAGTATAAAATTATTCAGTCCATAGAGGCCCAAAAGTTTGCCGTATCAGTTTTACTTTTTAAATAAACACCCAATATTTTATGACGGCTTTAAATTTAACACGTTATTAAATAATAGCTTAAGTTGGTTACATCAAGATTAAATGTTGTGCATGGGTGTCTCAAAAATATTTTATTTTATGAAATCAAATAGCGATAAGTCTCCGATTATAAATGAAACTGCTTTTTTGACAACCTATACCCATTCATGTACTTTTTTTTAAATCAAATTTTGATTTTACAAATTTTAGTCCAAATGTTTATTTAAATTAAAATGGCCCAGATTTACCTGGCCATTTGTATTTTCCCTTAAGAAAATAACAACAAACATTTATCCGGTTCTAGTATTAAGCAAATTTTAAAGTGATTTTAAATAAAAAATCTGTTCTTCATAACAGATTGATATAATACTGGTAGGATAATATGAAAAAATTGCTTACTTTAGTCGAGAGTTTTTTGCAAAAACATCCCAGCAGAAACTTTTTAATTATCTCTAAGGTTGCTTTTAAAATTTTACAAATTGATTATGAATATTGGAAGTAATGAAGTTTGAGGTACAGAATGCTATCATAACTAATAAGAGGCATAACTACCTTTTCACAGTAGCCGGAGGGGACGGGAATCTGGGCGACGTCCGACGCTATTGAAGTGTATGGTGTCTTTATAAGATCTTTTACACGTTGAAAAACGCCAGAGAGATCGGCTGCGTGTGTGAAGGTCTTATAAAACTCCATACACGTCGATAGCACGTCGGTCCACTGCCCGACTTTTCGTCTTCCGCTAGTGTGAGAAGACAGTTGGTAGAATTTTTTCAAAATACAAATTTTATCTTAACTACATTTAGCTGCAATAAGTATTATTTGAAGCAGCATTATAAGCAACTAATTAAATTTTGTCTGTGGATTCTAGAAGAAGTAGAAGATAATAAAAAAGTTTTTATTATGTGCTATTTAAAACAAAGAAAATACAATATTGGCCTATCTGACCAGGCAAGATAATATTTGAAAAGGAACAAATAAAGGAGGAAAAAACTCATTTGAAAGAGGTTTAAAATATAACAAAAAATTTAAGGGGTAAATAAATTCCAGGCGAGCCTGAAATCGGGAAAGGAGGAGGGGAGTGAGGATTAAAATGTAAAAAAACAGTTTTTTCTTGATTTAAAGGTCAAACTATAAGTCCTGCAAAAAGTTAAATGATAAAGTTTTGAGGTAATGGAAATGATATACAACTTTTGTATTTACGCTTGCATACATACCATAAAATTTATGTGAAAAATTTAAAAAACCAAGTTTTAGGTTTTATTTTTATCTTTACAAAACAATATTTTTTTACAAAATTTGGTAAAAGCGTACCTTTATTTGTCCTAAATATATTATAATTTAGTATTAATTAGTACCCTTATTTTCAGAGTCACGTGTTAAAATATCGGTATTTTCAAACAAGGTCGATAAGCTCTTTGTTTGTTAAAATCTCTGCTTTGGTGTAATATACATTACTACGGTAAATTTTCTTAGGAAATGAATTTCCATAGGACTAGTTATTTTGCCGAAAATCGACAAAAACCGTTTTTACCCTCAAGAAACTCGCTCCCTCCACTTTCCAACACTAGATCGCCTGTATTTTTTTATTTTCTC
The DNA here is from genome assembly GCA_014170235.1 of Listronotus bonariensis. Classification (NCBI taxonomy): domain Eukaryota; kingdom Metazoa; phylum Arthropoda; class Insecta; order Coleoptera; family Curculionidae; genus Listronotus; species Listronotus bonariensis. Next base: position 27,526 of record JACEGR010002061.1, on the reverse strand, counting down.
TGCATTTTTTTAATGGGTATCATCCTGCTATAAGTTTATTTTTAGTTTAAGGAAATTATCGACTCTAGTCCAATAATGATTAAATCAAATCGGATCTGAGTTTTTTAAGATTTCCGAGAACATTTACCATTAAAGAAGTATAGCTTTTTTTACACCATAAAAAGAAATTTAACAAATAAATGACATTTGACTTTTTGGAAAACATATTTTGACATCAATTTTCGATTGAAAATAAGGGTACTTTTTATTATTAGGCCAAAATAATTTTTTAAACCAAAAAAATGAGGGTGTATTAGGGACATGCAAAGGTAGGTTTTAACTAAATTTTTGTAAAAAAAAATATTTTTAAAAAGATAAAAACCAGTTTTAAATACCTCAGATCGCCTGATATTTATTTTTTCATAAATTCTGTTATGTTCCAAACTTTATTTTAATATATTTATTTTTTATTTTTAATTAACAGTTTACTGTTATCTTAAAATGCAGTTTAAAGATGCTCTTAATAAGATTTAATCATATCAAACTTTAATTATTTTCTTGCTAACTTACGTCAAAGCTTTGACTTTTTATTTAACAATACAGCAAACAATATTTATTGCTTTTCAAATTAAAATGGTAACCTTTAAAATTTTAAAACATAAAAACGTCTATAAAATTAGTATATTTTATAGTGGTTTTTTGAGAACATTAAATTAAACGGAAAATTATTTAAGTTTTCACAGAGTAAATGCATTTAATAAATAATATGATAAAAAATTTAGTTCATGAAAGCATTTTAAATCCTGAGGAACCAGCTTTTTTATGTAATTAAAAAATATATACATTATTGAACCATAACAAATTTAAAACAGTCTTTATCTGTATTACAAAGTTTAAGAGACTATTGAATCACTTCTCACCGTCTTTACAACATTTTTATAATTTTTCAAAAAATGCTTTTTTATTACCATAAAAATGCTTGTATGACTGGATTTAAAATGCGATTCACACAGCATTCAGCATTTCACTCTTGCGGAGTACAGATCCCTGAAGATGCCATTGTGTAATCATGGCGAAACGCCGGTAAACGATTTCAATTTGATTGCGCGGGCTCCAAACCCAGGGAACCGGCGATTTCCTTAGTTGACCAAGGCCGTAAAGGCTTTCTCGTTCTAGCTAATTTATTAATTTTTAATAATTGTAGGAGACCTATGCTGGCACAGGTTGTTTACTTGCATTCACCAGCATTAGAATTTGCCTAGAAAATATTGTTTCATTTAATTAACAGATGAGGGTATAGTTTTTTTAATGCCGGATCTTAGACTACCCAGAAGACCTTTTAACTTAAAAATAAAAGATACAGGGTGACCCATATACAAAAAGAACAACATTTGTGTTCTCACTCTAAAATAAAAAGTGTAAATAAAAAAAATATAGGTAACGCCACTGAAATCTACGTCAGAATTCCGTAAACTTTTCCATATGCATTTTTTTATTATTCTTAATTCCAATATTAAGCGAGTTACAAGTGGTCAACAAATTGACGAAAATTTAAAAACACCATGTATCTCCAAACGAATCAAGTTCGCCATAATTTACTTTTACAATTACATTTGTTTTAAAGAATTAAAATCAAGATTGCGCAATCAGATTCGTGTTATCTCCTTAGTTTCCGCTATATCCTGCACGTGGTCAAAACAGGCAGTTACCCTGTGCACTACAAACCGAGGTGAAATCTGTTTTATTGCTGTCAAATAGAAAAGAATGGTTTACAGAGGCGCGCACCACCGGGAGGTGAACTGTATTTATCGAGACAGTGACTGAAACTTTTACCGAGGTTTTTTGCGAACTATTTTATTTACAAACCATGTTTCCCAAAACTTATTTTTTTATATATAATTAAACGTGTCAAAATAATAAAAGTGATCCTTCATATGTCAAATAACTTAGACGCTAAGACATTTCTCGCTCGTAATAGTCTAAGAGCTGGTAAGCTATTTTGAGCAGGTGTTTGAGGCAGAATAAAATCATCATCATGCTTCTTATTTATTTTTTTTTTATCTCTTTGACAATCCACGAAGGCTGAAAGCCTAAATACTAACGTACCGTGGGTGTCTTAAGCAGGGTAAGAGGAAGTTTGTTAACACGGGACTTAAAAACTTGAAGATTTGGGGGAAGGAAAGACCTCCGCTGGCAGTAGGTTCCACAGTCTAGAAACTCTAGGGATAAAAGAACGAACGAAATGGGAAGTTCGGGCTCTGTCCAATTGAACTGTATAGGGATGCATACGCGCGGCACCACGAGTTTCTCTGTTGGGAGCTGCAAGAGGAGGGACTATACTGGATAATTCGTCGGAGCAGAAGCCGTAAAAGTATCTATAGAAGAGCGATAGATCTCCCACAGCTCGACGATGGGCAAGAGAAGGAAGTCTTTGAGTAAGTAAAGGATCATTAATAAGACGAACAGCCCTTCTTTGAATGGCATCAAGAATGCTGAGGGTTGTAGGGGATGCCATTCCCCAGACATGAGAACAATATTCCAGAGAGGGTCGAATTTGGGACACATACAAAGTGTATAAATTGGAAGGAGAAAAATACTTTTTGGCTCGGAAAAGAAATCCAAGCTTTTGAAGCCGCGGTGGCTATAGATACAATGTGTTTATGCCAGTTAAGGTTATTCTCAAATGTGACGCCCACAAGGTTAAATGTGTCCCCGCTCTGCAAAACCTGGCCACTCATAAGCAAAGGATGAGTGTTTGATGATTTTTTTTCGCGACAAGGAACACGATTGTGTTTTGGATGCATTAAATTGAACGAGATTTTTGGCGCCCCAATCCAATATCAAATTGAGATCCTGTGAAAGAGATATCTGCATCGCCCTGCGTTTGCTTTCCAAGTCGGGTTGAGAGATTGGTTTGGGAACCTGAAAAGTGGAGTGAAGGGTACTATCGTCAGCATAACTATGAATGGGATTGGTTGTGGAAGAAAGAAGGTCGTTGATGTGAAGAAGAAACAAAGTTGGTGCTAGTACTGAACCCTGAGGCACTCCAGCATTAATTTCGTGAAAGCTTGAAGAGTGGCCATCAACAATGACTGATATACGTCGATTAGAAAGATAACTGAGAGCCAAGAGCAGAGTTTAGTTGGAAGACCGTAGGAGGGAAGTTTATTAAGAAGTGCGTCATGCCAGACTTGGTCGAAAGCTTTAGATATATCAAGAGCAACGATCTGGGACTCACCTAGAAACTCAAGAGACTTGTTCCAGTTATGTGAAACAAAGGAAAGAAGATCTGCTGTAGATCTCTTGTGACGAAATCCGTATTGCCTGTCATGTAAAATTTTATGTTTTTCCAAATACCTAAGAATTATTGTTATTTAAATATAGAAACGCAGACCTAACCAAGACGTGACGGGACATGGGCAACAATTTAAAAAAAATCTCTCTCTTGTATTAAAGACACTTTCTTAGCGAGATTTTGTTTTAAAATCAGGCACAGTTTCGGGTAAGAGTGTGCATAGATAGGGTCCTTAAAAGTTGCAAATTTTCCGATTTAATCGTTATTTTTAACCTGTATACCGTTTTTTAGATATAACCAAAAACGACACAAATTAAGATCAACTGAAAGTTCATATATTTTTAAACCAACCTTGTATATACTTATGTCCTTGTGTAGACAAAATCGTCAGCTTAATTTGACAAGACGGCTGTAAAATCAGGCGAGGACATAAGTATTCCCTTAAATATCGGCTTAAAAATGCCTATCAGCTCTCCTACTATAAAGGTGTCACAGAGATGTTTAATATATAAAACAACATTTTAAGTTGGTAAAATTTTAAATTTCTTCGACTCTAAAGTTACTAGGACCCACGGGAGAAAAGTAAACTTGCCTTCCGTAGAATAAAGGTAAAAGACAGATCAGTAACACTTTTAAACTTTTCAAACGTCGAAAATGTCACACTACATACATGGTTGTATATAATAAATATTTTATGCTTAACAACGTATAAATAAGTTCAGAAAATAATTTTTTATAAGAAAAATAACAAGTTCTTTTCCACGTTTAGTCATTAACAATTAATCCGAGATAAATAAGAGAAATAACATAAACCGGGATACGCTTAATATCCTTTGTTTTTCCCTTTTGTGAAAAATGAATATGTGCCCTTACGAAATATTGTTGTTTATGACACCTGACAAATACAATTTTCCTTAGAAAAAAAGATTTAACTTTGTTAAATAATTACATATATTCAAGTTTATTTTATTTTTGAAACTATATATATTACTAGAAAGAAAATTAAATATATTTGGTTACCTAAATATACAGAGCGTCCACGGATCGGGTTAACAAGTGAACAAAAGTTTATTTTATTTTTGGTACTATGTATATTACTAGAAATAAAATTAAATATATTTGGTTACCTAAATAAACAGACTGTCCACGGATCTGGTTAACAAGTGGATAAAGGGACAAAACATTTCATTTTTCAAAAAAAATATTTTTCATTAAAATTTTGTCTTGTAAAAAAACTGGATTTACGAAGAAAAAATTTTGATATACAGAGTGTGTAAAAACTTAAAAAAACATAATTTTTCTTCAAGAGCAGACTACCTTTATTTTTAATTTATAAGCAAAATGTCATTAGGCAAATTTATTTAAAATAATGTTTGTAATCGATTTAAACAATAAGGTAAACGAACTCCGTAATTTGGCGCGCCATTCGTTTACAGCTAAAAATGTTTTTGTAGAAATTTTAAAAAGCAGGTGTTTAAGAAGCAAATTATAAGTTTTTTAAGTCATTTTATTATAAACATTTAACGTAATTAATTGTTGAGTACTCCAAAATCAGTTTTATAAAACGTTTTGATACCCATGTAATAAATAAAGGCAATCAAAATGCTATTTTAAATAAATATTTTTTAAAATGATATTATGATTGCCTGTCATGTAAAATTTTATGTTTTTCCAAATACCTAAGAATTATTGTTATTTAAATATAGAAACGCAGACCTAACCAAGACGTGACGGACATGGGCAACAATTTTAAAAAAATCTCTCTTTGTATTAAAGACACTTCTTAGCGAGATTTTGTTTTAAAATCAGGCACAGTTTCGGGTAAGAGTGTGCATAGATAGGGTCCTTAAAAGTTGCAAATTTTCCGATTTAATCGTTATTTTTAACCTGTATACCGTTTTTTTAGATATAACCAAAAACGACACAAATTAAGATCAACTGGAAAGTTCATATATTTTTAAACCAACCTTGTATATACTTATGTCCTTGTGTAGACAAAATCGTCAGCTTAATTTGACAAGACGGCTGTAAAATCAGGCGAGGACATAAGTATTCCCTTAAATATCGGCTTAAAAATGCCTATCAGCTCTCCTACTATATAAAGGTGTCACAGAGATGTTTAATATATAAAACAACATTTTAAGTTGGTAAAATTTTAAATTTCTTCGACTCTGTAAAGTTACTAGGACCCACGGGAGAAAAGTAAACTTGCCTTCCGTAGAATAAAGGTAAAAGACAGATCAGTAACACTTTTAAACTTTTCAAACGTCGAAAATGTCACACTACATACATGGTTGTATATAATAATATATTTTATGCTTAACAACGTATAAATAAGTTCAGAAAATAATTTTTATAAGAAAAATAACAAAAGTTCTTTTCCACGTTTAGTCATTAACAATTAATCCGAGATAAATAAGAGAAATAACATAAACCGGGATACGCTTATTATCCTTTGTTTTTCCCTTTGTGAAAAAATGAATATGTGCCCTTACGAAATATTGTTGTTTATGACACCTGACAAATACAATTTTCCTTAGAAAAAAAGATTTAACTTTGTTAAATAATTACATATATTCAAGTTTATTTTTATTTTGAAACTATATATATTACTAGAAAGAAAATTAAATATATTTGGTTACCTAAATATACAGAGCGTCCACGGATCGGGTTAACAAGGAACAAAAGTTTATTTTATTTTTGAGTGTATGTATATTACTAGAAATAAAATTAAATATATTTGGTTACCTAAATAAACAGACTGTCCACGGATCTGGTTAACAAGTGGATAAAGGGACAAAACATTTCATTTTTCAAAAAAATATTTTTCATTAAAATTTTGTCTTGTAAAAACTGGATTTACGAAGAAAAATTTTGACTATACAGAGTGTGTAAAAACTTAAAAAACATAATTTTTCTTCAAGAGCAGACTACCTTTATTTTTAATTTATGAACCGCAAAATGTCATTAGGCAAATTTATTTAAAATAATGTTTGTAATCGATTTAAACAATAAGGTAAAACGAACTCCGTAATTTGGCGCGCCATTCGTTTACAGCTAAAAATGTTTTTGTAGAAATTTTAAAAGCAGGTGTTTAAGAAGCAAATTATAAGTTTTTTAAGTCATTTTATTATAAACATTTAACGTAATTAATTGTTGAGTACTCCAAAATCAGTTTTATAAAACGTTTTGATACCCATGTAATAAATAAAGGCAATCAAAATGCTATTTTAAATAAATATGCTTTAAATGATATTATGCTTAAAACTGAAAAAATTAGGTGACCCACGGGAGAAAAGTAAACTTGCCTTCCATAGAATAAAGGTAAAGACAGATCAGTAACACTTTTAAACTTTTCAAACGTCGAAAATGTCACACTACATACATGGTTGTATATAATAAATATTTTATGCTTAACAACGTATAAATAAGTTCAGAAAATAATTTTTTATAAGAAAATAACAAGTTCTTTCCACGTTTAGTCATTAACAATTAATCCGAGATAAATAAGAGAAATAACATAAACCGGGATACGCTTAATATCAACTGTTTTTCCCTTTTGTGAAAAATGAATATGTGCCCTTACGAAATATTATTTGTTTATGACACACAACAAATACAATTTTCCTTAGAAAAAAAAGATTTAACTTTGTTAAATAATTACATATATTCAAGTTTATTTTATTTTTGAAACTATATATATTACTAGAAAGAAAATTAAAATATATTTGGTTACCTAAATATACAGAGCGTCCACGGATCGGGTTAACAAGTGAACAAAAGTTTATTTTATTTTGGTACTATGTATACTAGAAATAAAATTAAATATATTTGGTTACCTAAATAAACAGACTGTCCACGGATCTGGTTAACAAGTGGATAAGGGACAAAACATTTCATTTTTCAAAAAAATATTTTTCATTAAAATTTTGTCTTGTAAAAACTGGATTTACGAAGAAAAATTTTGATATACAGAGTGATAAAAGCTTAAAAAACATAATTCTTCTTCAAAGAGCAGACTACCTTATTTTCAATTTATAAGCAAAATGTCATTAGGCAAATTTATTTAAAATAATGTTTGTAATCGATTTAAACAATAAGATAAACGAACTCCGTAATTTGGCGCTGATTACATTCGTTTACAGCTAAAATGTTTTTGTAGAAATTTTAAAAAAGCAGGTGTTTAAAAGCAAATTATAAGTTTTTTAAGTCATTTTATTATAAACATTTAACGTAATTACTGTTGAGTACTCCAAAATCAGTTTTATAAAACGTTTTGATACCCATGTAATAAATAAAGGCAATCAAAATGCTATTTTAAATAAATATTTTAAAATGATATTATGCTTAAAACTGAAAATTAGGTTTGTTTTAAAGAAAAATCCAAGTTTTTTTTTAAGTTTTTGCGAACCCTGTATACAAAATCAACATTTTCTTTTCGTAAATTTTTATGAAGAATGACTCTATTTCAAAAAATAAAATATTTGGTCCATTTGTATACTTGTTAACCCCATTCCGTGGACAGTAGTCTGTATATGTAGGCATTTTATTACTGGCGAGTTACAATAGTTATTTAATAAATAAACAGGATAATTTAAAAATTGATAACGAGACTTGAGGCGGTAATACAACATTATTAAATAATGGATATATATTTAAATCGCCCGAATTTATAAATTTATAAAACAATATTAAAAATTAAATAATGCCCTAAATTTTTTACTAATTACAGAGAATGTCTTGGGTATATTAATTTCAGTATTGTTTACACCTCTGGCGTAAAGCACTTTTACGCCCACAGCTGGTGTTGCCCTGGTGGAGCTCGGGCAACAACTTTCAGCCGCGGACTGTAAAAAGTGCTATTTTACGCCCTTGGTACAAAAATAACTATTTTAATTCTGATAAAATCTGGCCAAGTTAAATCAAACCTACTCTAAGATGTCATACATATTTGGATTTTGTACAAAAACTTGGTACTCATTTAGATTTCAATTTTTTTTTCGGGAAGCCCATGGCCAGCATAATTTAGTATTGAACATGGCTCATCGTTTTCACAATTATATTTTTGGTGGAATAATATTACAGTTAAAACTAAAAACTAGGCAGACATTTAGATTTAATGTTTCTTCTTGCATTTTCTGTTGCAAATTTTCTTTTTATGTTAATGTATCTGCCCCTATTCTTAAACGTTAGAAATGACAGTAAACATTGTCCAACAGTATAAACGCAACAAAAAAAAAAAAATCTTTTGTATGGGGACCTCCCCCATCCTCCCTATTTGTTAACTTTTTATCATTTTCCCTGCGCTTACACACCATTTCCAAGCTGGATTCCAAATTTTTATCTTTCTAGGTCAACCTGGGAAGTGGATTGGGTTTTTTGATCTATATGTCAGTCTCAGTAAGTCAGTTAGTGAAAAATTGACGACTTTTGGACCATTATATCTTGATGATCCTTGAGATAGCTTTATTAAATTTAAGCTTCTAGTTGTCCTTATAATTATAAATTACCACACGAAGTTTCATGTGTTTACGGCATTAAACCGCATCAAGACCTGCAACAATTCGCCGTGCCTCCTCCACGCCGCATACCGCTTCATATGGCGCGGACATGGGACGTGGATCTGGAATCCACGTCGTTCTTAAGGGCTTAACAAATGATTCGCCGATGATTTAAAGCTTCTTGGTTTTTTGACGTTGCTCTGAGCGTCCTCAAACAGGTTGGTGAGTTTGGACGAATGTTTGACAAATTGTTATAAGTCTGGACGCGGCTTCAAAGGTTTTAAGTTATGGAGGTCCAAAGTGGTTCATAAAAAAAAATTACACGCGGTGCTGTATCCGGTTCCTTTGCTTGAACTCTGCCTCTGACCCGCTGCCATGTGTCTAGATGCTCTGTGTACTGGCACGGAGCCCTAAAGATATACAAAGCTATCCACGACGGCTAAAAAGCCTAAAACATATTAGTTATAAGAGACAATGAGACATAAAGGAACCTTTCTACAAATTTTTAAGTTATCAGCTATAATATTAAAAGACCAAAAGTACTAGTATTAACTTGTATACAGGATGTCCCACGACTAACTGCTGTGATCTTTTTCTCGGAAAATAAACTTTTTTTTTTTTAATTACAATATTGTAGAGGTTAGTAACAGGTCTCCATCTGGAACCGAAAGGAAATGAGTGCTTTTCTTATTGGAAATGAGCACCTTGCAAACATAATGCTTTTACTTACAAAGTGCGTAAAGCCCCAAATCTGTGCTTTGTGGACAATGTCATAGGAATTATACCTAAAAGTAAAGCTTTTAAATAAAAACAATAATAATAATGGTTTGGCTTAGCCTCTTATGATTTTCTTTGTACTCGGACAGACTGCGAAAATCGAGTTTCTTAAAAAAGTAGGCTTAGTAGGCCAAGAAAATATTAATAATTTGGCAACAATATAAGGTCAGTAAGAAGCATACGTTGTAGCAGCGTCGTGATAAAACATAATTAATTTTAATATTTTGCCAAATTTGTATGGTCAATAAAAATACATTTGATATAATTTATTTGCTTCCGAAGCAAATTTCCCACCTTGGTGATTTTGAGCCGCTCTTATTTTTAACTTTTTCCAGTACATGGTCTAACTGATTACATCCATCGACAGTATGATGTGCTTCTGGCCACATACCTCTTAAAAGAACTATAATACTCTACTAGGAATTAAAAATGGTACACCTATGCGCATAACCACGTTTAGGGAATTCGGAATTTACGCATTTGGCGACAATGAATCTAGGTTGGCATTCTGTATACATAAAAAGAAGAATTAGCGTGGAAAATTTAAAAATATTTTGATAAATTAGTTATTAAAGGACGAACAATAAGAGAATGCTACATGGTAGGTCAGAATCAAATAAATCTCAGGAAAATTTTAATTTTTAATATTTTATACATTTCAAACATTATTTTTAGCTGCATGAGAAATTCCGCAACCCTACCTATAGGTAGAACAAACATATTTACTGATTAAATATCTTTAGCATTATTTTTCGGTAACATTTGTCGAGGTAGAGGTCTTCATTACGAGCATGATTTAAAACAGTGGCGGTCATAAGGGGTGGCATGACCCCCTTGGATTTGACATCCTTTCTATTTTATTGTGTTTCATACATGTCTAATGGCAAATATGGGCATTTATTGATGGTCCCCCTCCCAAGGTTGGTCCGAGGGATGAGGACTAACAATAAAAAGAGGTTAGAGGACCTTTTTTTCTCTTCAAAAAATTAGAACCTCCTTTAAAAATTAATGTTTTTTGCCACCTCACACTTCTCCTCGGCCCATGGCCCTCCTCAGAAAGTCGATATGACCGCCCCTGATTTAAAACAATATTACATTACTTTTAAGTGATATTTTAACTAATTTCCAGTTTAATATGTATGTATTTTTTTATAAGGGCAAGGCCTGTTATTATCCATTAAGCTGACTAGGCTACAGCCTGAGGGCGCCGCGAAAAAAATAGGCGAAAAATAGGCGCCAGACAGGGAGAGTAACAGGCGCTAGACAGGGGGACTGCAATTTGTCTGTGAATAAAGTGCTTAAATAGGCGGTACGGAGAAAAGGACCTTTTTTTTTTGCTATTCAAAAATTGTTTGGTGGAAAATAGACGCTCCGGGAATTCTAGCCTAGGGCACCTTAAACAGTTAATACGGCCCTGTATAAGGGCGTATTTATCTATGGTATATCAGAATACAGATAAAATAGAGTATACCTGCGACCTTAATATATATATATATATATATATATATATATATATATATATATATATATATATATATATATATATATATATATATATATATATATATATATATATATATATATATATATATATATATATAAAACAGTATATTAAAAAGAATTTTAATATAATCGTAAACTACAGGCAGGTTTAGGACAATTATAAACAACATATGAACAAAAACAAATCTTTATTTTCTTAAAATGCATATCATTCTAGAAACTTATTTTATAATTAGATTTGCGTATTGTAATGTTAAATAATCAGCACAAACATTTATTTCTTAAGGTTTTTGTTGTTAGTTGCGCCTTCGCCATTTTAGTTTTTGAATGATATTTTAAAAACAAAGCTAGTTTTTTCAACATTTTAGCAAATAGAACTTTTCTTGTTCTAAATCCCTATTCTTTTAAACTAAATAAAAATGATAAATAATTAAGAACCATAAACGAGAAATAGCAATAATTAAAATAAATATACTTATAAACTGCAGGCAGGTTTAGGGCAATAATAAACAACATATTAACAAAAACAAATCTTTATTTTCTAAATCTTTTTAAAAATTTAATATGTAACAATCTTCTTATCAGACCAAAAGTGTTTCCAACATTAGAAAATCAATTTAGCAAAACAAGTTTAGATAAAGAATCCCACAAAAAAGATCTACTTAATTGGTTTGTTTATCTTATTCTACAATAAGATAATAGAAAAATTTTACAAGCTTCCTTCTATCCTTTGTGGCCACTGATATATCATTTCCAGAAGATGATTCTTTATTTGACTTTGAAGGGTCTTTAATAGCAAGTCTAAAATACACAAATCATAAATGTTATACAAAATATTTAAATAATAATAATGATAAATCTGCAAGTTATTTATATTTGGCAAAAGAAGAAGAAAGTTTTTTAAAAATTTGTTTAATAATTTTTATAGGTAAGAATTTACCTTCTTTTTTTGAGACGGATGGTGAATCTTTTGATAAAGAGTCCGATAATGGATGCTTTTGGTCTTCAAATGGCAAAATAATTTCTGAAATAAAATATAAGGTTAAATACAATTTATAATTTAAATTGAACTGCATAATAACATAAAGATTAAAAAAATAGTCAAATTTATAATAATCTAATATTCTTTAAGCCTATCCTTAAATGACATATTTTTATATAAGTATATACAGTGCATTTTTTTATTTTCCCCCACCCTTTTGTTTTTTGAACGGATCACTTTAAGAAAGATTAACTTTGGCATATGAATTTGTTGCAGAAATACTATATTTTAGAGTAAAATTGACAAATAAAAATTTCAATATGGCGGCTGAACGCCATCTTGGAAAAAAGTTATATGGAAAGGGGGTCATGTGGCACATTATTTCAAAGCTCCTAATGAGTACTTTATAACCCTAGAAAATAAAGTATACCTTCACCTAGTACAAAATGGTGGTGCTTTCAAAAAATTATCTAAATATCTGATTTAGATGGCCATATTTCAAAACTAATAAAGTTAGATATACTTAATGTGGTTTTTGTAAGATCCTTTTATTGGTAGTATAATAAACAGGGTGCTTTATTAAAAAATATATACTTTTTTTCTACCCTCTATATTATCACCAGTATCACCATTAAAAAGATGTTTAAAAGAGCATTAAGAAAACACCACATTAGGTACATCTAACTTTTGGAAATATGGCCATCCAAATCAGGTATTTAGGTAAGTTTTAAAGTGCCGAAATTTTGTATTAGGTGGAGGTATTGACTTTATATTCTGAGGTTATAGAGTACTCGTCAGGGGCTTTAAAATGATGTAGCACAAGACCCTCCATTTCATTAAACGCGCTCTTAAAATTAAATTACCTTAAAATTTTCCTTTGTCAATTTTACTCTAAAATTTATCGATTTCATATCCCTAAGTTAAACTTTTTAAATTAATCCGTTTAAAAAATAAAAGGGGGAGGCATTAAAGAAATGCACTGTATATTAGTTTTATACAGCGTGTCTGCTTAAGTTCACACGATATGGAAAACTTTTTATTATTCATTTTATGAAAAAAAGTCATTCTTTAAAAAAAATTCTGAATGGTCTAGAACCCAAAATGCAATTATTAAATATTAATTTTTTGCATTGGTATACGAGGTATGTCAAAAAATATGAATTTAGCTTAAGAGAAAGTACCTTAATTTTTTAGAATTAAGTATAAGATTTAAATATGCGAATTGGGTTATTTTAAAGAAAACTCTTTTTCATAATATCGAAAATTTTTATGAAGGAAAGATGTTTTTCATTTTCAAAAAAAACTTTTTTTTATGTGTTAACAATGAAAATTTAAGTTTGTATATTAACTCATACTTATTTCGAAATGTTATATGTAAAGAAAGCTTAAGAACGTAAAAACAGCGAAAAGTCACAGAAACGCTCGTTACCATAGAAAAAGTGTAAAAAAATTATTTAAAATAATCCAATTTTCATATTTCAATCCTATATTTAATTCTAAACATATTTTCTTTAAAAAATTTTTCCATACTTTAAAAAATTAAGGTACTACTCTTTTAAGCAAAACTAATTATTTTTTATATACCTCGTATATCACTGCAAAAAATTAATATTTGCTAATTGTATTTTGGGTTTTGGACCATGCAGAACTTTTTATAGAGAATAACTTTTTTCGTAAAATTAATAATTAAAAGTTTTCCACATGGTGCGAACTTGGGTAAACACGCTGTATTAGCTAAAAAGTAAACTCTTTAAATGTATGTTTAAACAACTATTTTTGATACTAGGTTTCTAAGTTTTAACAAAAAAAAATACCATATTACTATTGGGTATTCATAAATTTAGCCACTTTTAAACTATTTGCTCTAGTATTTAGCCCTCAAAATGTGCAATTAGCACTATTAAAAATATAGCTAGTGTATTTATAAAAAACAACCTATAAAATTTTTCTAAATTTTTATAACTAATGTTAACTCGAAAATTAATACTAGTCATATACCTTTCAACATTGAAGAATATAAACTACCAGAGCTTCCACTACTTGTGAAACTATTGCTTTCATTGAAATGTGAGGCTAAAGCAATTTCAAACTTTTCTTTAATGTACCCTGTACTTGTAGAAGCAACTGCAATATCTGAAAATGGTTAAAAATTATTTTAAAGTTATCTTTAAAGTATCCCAAACCTAATGTTTAAATTCTTATTGTATTTAAATAATAAGTTCGCTGTATCCTTAGATATTTTATTTTTTTATATATAGATTTTAAATACAGATTAAAACTATTACATACCTGTTGAGCCAGATGATAATTCTATTGGACGTAATACAGTGGTATTGTCAAAATGATGCTTATTTTTTCATTGAATATACTCAGCAACTGGAAGTTTTTGTTTTGAAATAGCAAGAGCTCAAAGGCATTTTCCTTTTTTGTTCATTAAAAAATCTTCAGGAAAAAATGATCAACACAAATTTTATTTTTATAGGAATATGGAGTCTGATGGATTTCTTTTAATGGGGCTTAGCCATTTTCCCTCTTTCCAGGACTCCTCGGTAACCTTTAATTAGAAAATAATAAAACAAGTTAGTAAAAAATAAACTATATGAGGATTAAAACTACTATATATTTTTATTATTTAAGATCTAAATAAAATTTTTAAATTATACCCCACCAAGCAACTCTATCCGAATTCTATTTCGTTAGCTTTTTAGGTCAAAAATGTGTACCAAAAATCTAAATTTTCAAGACGTGTACACAGTTTTGTCTACTTTGTAATGTAAATTAAGTGTATATAAAGTTTAGTAGACACAGTGCTATTTCTATTGCATTTATTTGATAATAGGTGTAAAATTTATAGAAAAACGGGGTTTCAAAAGGTGAAAATTAAATATTGTGGGCCACTTTGGCTTTAAATTAAAATTGTGTGCAAAAAAAGGAGGAATATGGTGAAAATGAGGTTAGTTCAAATGCCAACTTTGATGATGGATATCTCGAAAACAAAAACTTTCCGCCAAATTTTTTTTGTTTTTGTGATCAACGCTCCAAAAATACCCCGTATACCACCAAAAACCATATAAATTTGGTGAAAATCGGAGTTGCGGACACCTTCTAGAAAATGACCTTATAGTTTTTAACTGGATATTTTATTTTTCACTAAAAATAGTGGTAAAGGCAATTACCTAAAAGTTGCATGGGTGGATATTTTGTACAAATAATAATTTACCTAATTTACCTAAAATTAGATCTATCACTCTGATTTCATATTTTAAGACTACCACGCCTTTACATACCTGTGAAAGGAAATATTGCCTTCTTTTTCTTTGCTTGGGTTGCACAATACACTTTGACATTTTAAGTTCGTAATTTAATTAACACTAATAGCACTAAAATAGGCACAAAATATCACTCAAGATAGTCACTACACTATAAAATTTTGTAAAAATACAAGGAGACAATAACATAACACACCAAAACGCCATTTGCAAAACTAATGACAAATGACAAATTGAATGAAGTTAGTGTAAGAAGTGTTCCCACAAGAATGATTATTGCCAACTACTATTCCCAAACATTCCTAAACCTGGTTATGCGCATAAGTGTACCATTTTTAATACACAGTTCTTTCAGTTCTGTGGCTTTAAGCACTTAACTATTACCTTAAATTTAATATTATGGACATCAAAACAGCAATTTTCCTGTATGCTTCTGGCGATATTAAGTCAATAGTAATAGGTAGCGTTTGTCGCTCACAAAGTTGCCTGGAAATATAAAGTGATAGACCAGAAGTTCCTTTGCTTAAATAATGACGTAAATTATCTATACAGGGTGTCCGAAAAGCTTAGGTCATAATATTGCTGTTAGTACTTCATATAATAAACGTCCTATTAGTACAAGGAATGGAAGATTTTTTGTTGCAAAATTCGCCAGGAGTTATTTTATTTTACAAATAAGTACAGTAGGACGTAATAAATCTAAAATTATAAAACACTTACGAATATGGCGAATGGAAGTGCCGGCATTTTGTGAAAAACAGTTTGGGCCTGTATCTCCGTAACCGTGCACTTGAGGCCCATAAATATAAAAACCTTTATTATAGAGAATTAAATTTTCTATCTTTTTTGTAATATTATTTTTTTTGCTTTGCTTACCGTTCACGATTTATAGAATTATTACGGTTTGTTTATTGACTTTTTACCGATATTTCGTCTAATGATTGTAAAAACAAGAAACTGCAAATTAAAAAAAAATAGAAAATCAAACCTTTAAAGCAAAATGTCAAAATTTTGACCTCTGTTAAAAATGCATACAGTAAATGAAAAATATCGTCTTATCCTGTCTAATCGTGACTTACTAAATAGTCGTTCACCCTTGAAAACAAGCATTAGTAGGGGTAATTAAGTTTTTTGCCAGGGTCTGATTACCCGCTTTGACAGTAAAAACTATTTTTAGTAAACTAGAATTTTTACAGGTAATTTTTAAAAATGTTTCGTGTTGAAAGGAGCTAAAATTAAAGATTGGATTTTTAATTTCTTCTGCAAAAATTATTACTTTTCTTACATAACTTTTTTGGTATTCCCAAAGTATAAAATAATAAATTAATTTTACTACTTTTTGTAATTTAAGAGATAATGCCGTTAAAAAATATGCGAAATGAGTTAAATTTAAAAAGACGTTTCACTATGCTCTATTAAAAGAACGTCATCTTTATTATTGTTAATTTAATAAACTATTTACCTTTTTAAAATTGCTGCGTTGTAACGTCCTGAAAACGTCATTTATCTTAAACTGCTAACGGATTTTTTTTTTTAATTTTTCCCTTATTCTGGCACATATTAAAAAACATTGTAGATTTTTATTAAATAATTACTGAGCTAAACGATGTGCATTTTTTAATTTTAATTGCTTATTGCCTAATAAATAAATGGTATTTTTCCAAACAGTCAGTTTCACGCTTACTCTCTTTTCACATTAGCGGGAGCCGGGAAGTCGGCGAAGAACCGACGCTTTTGAAGTGTATGGAGTCTTATGAGACCTTTCACACGTTAAGAATTCGGAAAGTCGGCAAACCTAAAGACTCCATATATTTAGCGCATTGTAATTTTTTTTTCATTTTCAATTACGATAAATAGATATTTTGAGTAATAAAAATCACTTACTAATTAAAAAAATATGCTTTTGTAAAAGAAAATAAGTCTTCAATGGACAATCAGCAGGTAACAAATTTAGAATACCTAAATACTTACAATATTAT
This sequence comes from Listronotus bonariensis, assembly GCA_014170235.1. Taxonomy (NCBI): domain Eukaryota; kingdom Metazoa; phylum Arthropoda; class Insecta; order Coleoptera; family Curculionidae; genus Listronotus; species Listronotus bonariensis. Next base: position 10,241 of record JACEGR010002061.1, on the reverse strand, counting down.
TTGAATGTTAATATCATCGGAGGAACTATTAAAGACATTTAGGTTTATAACTGTACTAGATCTAGTGCCTAAATGTTTATGCTTATTTTCTATTTTTGTTACATAGTTAACTGGCCCAAAAATTGACTGGTCATTTGATTCTTTTTTTCAAGTTCAAAGGTTAACTACAATTAGAATAAAAAAGTGTCTATCATTTTTAGGGCTGATAGTTTAGAAGGTTTGTTTTTAGAAAAAAATAATTTAAAATCTTTCTTTTACAATAAGCCTAAAAGCATCCATAGTTAAGTATTTGATATGGATTTGCAATAGTATTTTGAAAACCATATTTCTGTTTTTAGGCTCATGTTGCTTGTGGAAGAGTAACCAAATTTTTCTTGTATAAATTAGCTGCAACTGTTAAAATTTAATTTTTAGTTACAAGAGTCCCGAAAACACAAGGGACTTATATAAAAAAATTAAAAACCCTTAATTTACCAAAATTTTCTTGTTTAAATGTTATCTATACTAATAATATAAAGAGGTTTAGTTTGTAACTTTGTTTGTTTATTTGTTTGTAGCCGCTAATCTTCGGAAATACTGAACCGATCATAAAAATTATTTCACAATCAGAAAGCTACACTAATCAGGAGTGATATAGGTACTATTTTATTATGATTAAACAAAAAGTTTGCACTTTAATGGCCAACGAAGTGGGCACGGGTTGGCTATCTTGAATAAACTATAACTTTGTAAGTTCTAATTTTCGGAAATGCTTGACCGATCATAAAAACTCTTTTACATTTAAAAGATACAGTATTTAGGAGTGCTAAAGGCTATATTTTATACATACATAAATTTCAGGAAAAAATAATGACATAATGTATAATTATCTATACAAATATTACAAAAAGGCAAAGTTTGTAACTACGTGTATAAGCACCGGTGATCCAGTGGTAGATAAATAGAAAAGCTACTTGAATCCGACCCATCACCGGTGCCCTATGGGATAGAAATTAAATTTTTTGGACCAAAATTCTGAACTTACCAATCTAACTTAAAACGAGGTGCTCTTGACTGAAAAAGAAAATTGAAAAAATATAATGCCATATTACAGATGGTTTTTGGGAAACGAAAACCTATTACATATAATTATAAATTTACACCCCCTTAACATTATTATTTTTTATTGTACAAAATGAACTAAAATATCAGCATGCTTGGTTAATTCGGTAGTGTTCTAATCAGTAATCGAATTATTATTATCCCATATGATATACAGGGTACGACAATAAGTATAATTTTTTTAAATGGAAGGCTGTGTATATTATATCACCACCAAAAAGATCTTTAAAAAGCTTAAAAAATACCACATTGGATATGTCTATCTCAATTACTTTCGGAAATATGACTATCCGAATCTGAAAAATAATTTTTAATTATCCTTAGAAGCGTAATAAAGTACATCTTTCCAAATTTCTTTATTTTAAAATAAATAAAAAAGACTGTTTTGTTGTGTAGATTCTGTAGAATCCGTATCTTCCATCAGAATGTTTTTATCTGTTAAGATATACAGTGTAGTACAAAATATCGATTTTTAAATGAAAAACCTTGTAAACTATAAAAAACCTATATCTATCCTTACACATAGAAGTAGCAAAAAGTAGCAAGGCAATTGTTAGTACAAAAACTGATAAAGAAAATGGTAAAAAGAATGTTTGACAAAGTACCGAGACTTCGCAAGACTTTGCATCGGAAACACAACAATAGCTTTAAGTATTTTAATTCTTTTATTTTTTTGTATACTAGGCTAATAATGAACTTGGTAAATTAAATGTTGTATTATTTATGTTTACATGGGTAATAATAATACAAATTATGACAAATTGTTCGACAAGGCTAAAACACTTTTTATTTAATACTTCATTATTTCTAGTTATATGATTTTCGTTTATTTTTAAAATACCTTTTTAAGTTTCTTATTAACCTAATACAAGTCGTCAAATCCTTTTAAAAATTCGTTTACATGTAGTTTGGAGTATCTACTTTTTAATAAACAGCATGAGCCATTAAAATTATAAAGTTGCTTTTTGGCCAAAATAATGGCTTTCTATCCCATAGTGCGGTGACCAACTAGACTAGGATTTCTAAGTAGTATATTAAGAAAGACCCTATTTGATACAGCTTTAAGTCGTCATGTATTAAAGTAGGGTTTTTCATTTTTACTAAGCAAAAATATTCTAAAACCCTACTTCACTATAGCATAGTTAAAAATAAAATCTTTGTTATATATTAATACTATTTATTTGAAAAAAAATATTGTCATTTTGGCACACTGTAAATTATGTTTTATATTAAAGGCTATATTTTGGAGTCATTTTAAAGTGACAAATTTTTCAATTTTTAAGAACAAACAGCATACATTTTTCCATTTAAAGTATATCTGAAGAACGAAAACTCAGCTTGTTGAATCTGTGGTAGTATATAGGGTGTTTAGTTAAATATTTTAACGCGCAAACCATTAACCAAATGCATAAAAGAACACAAAACATGTATTGAAAACACAGAATTTCAAAAATCTAAAATTTGTCAACCCGCATTTGAAATCAATCACATAATACACTGGCATGCTTCAAGTATTTTAGCAAAGAAAACTTATTCTAAAAACGCAAAATTAAAGAAAGTGCGTACAAAATATTAAATAAAGATAAATGTCATAATTATCTGTTAATTTAAATAACACGTAGTTTCCTTTGCTGAAGGCAGAAGTATCTTTAGGAAAACTAAAAATTAAATAACTCACCAACTTTTTGGTTTATAAATAATAAATACAGAGCAACCTGTTATGTATGTCTCTATGCCACTATAACCAAACAAACATATTTGATATTTGATGTCAAACGTCTTCAGAATCTCCCTAAGCTAGCGCTAAAATTTTAATTTTTAAAATTAAATAATAGTTAAATTTTAAACTTTTATTTATATTTTATTTTTATCTTGACAACGGTGTCAGACTTGCCCCTGAAACGTCGATTTTTAATTTCTAGAGACTTGTTTAAAATTTTGTTGGGTTTTTCCTTACTTTGCTTTAAAAAAACTATTATTATTGGCGTGTATCCAAATAAATAACATTAATTAATCATTATTTTATCATTACCATATAAAAATACTTTCTTCTTACATCAAGATCCTCGAAGTATGGACGACGTATGCTCATTATAAAATAGCTGGTATAATCGAGAAGTCAATTTCCACCTCTAACTAAAGAATATTAGCTACTTATACATTTATCATTTTGTAGAATTTTTTTAATGCCAACAAACTGACCATTTATTTTTTGGATTAAATAATTTCTAACATCATGGACTATTTGGTCAATAGGCATGTTAAACTGTAATGACAATAATTTCCCTTTATGGTATATAAGTTAATCCGGTTGGTCGGATGAGCTAAGTTCATTTAATGGTTTTTCCTCAGGCAACTTATCTTAAATGATGCCTTCAAAAATGCAAGTACAACTTCTTTTTCAAAAAGTTCAAAAAAAATAATAATAATAAACGCCCAACAAATTGGGCATGGGTCGGCTAGTATATAATAACAACACTATTTTAGTGCAATAAGACTGATACGATTTTTGTCCCACATTCCCTATTTTTTAACGCACTGCGGCGCGGTATAATAAAAGTTCTTTATTTTTATGACAACGAGCGGCGGTATTTTGTTATTTTTTTATGTTGCAAAAGTGTTTAATGAAAATATTAATTCATAACATGTTGTCTTTCTGTATAATTAAAAAAGCATATTTGAATAGGCACGACTCGACTGGCAGGACTTACAGATATTATTTCCAAACTTTAAATTAATTTTTTATTAGTAAATTTTTAACTTGGTACTGTTTTTAATTTGACAAAGAAAAATAAGTAACTTACCTTAAAAGGAAATATAATAGTTTGATTAAACAGCGGGATGTTTTAAGTACTAAATTTTAACTCTTTAGTAAAAACGTTATTTTTAAATAAAAGCTATTATCTCCAATGCAGTGGATTTCCATTTAAAGGGCTTAAAATCCTATAAAATAAGTGCAATTGAAGGCTCCTCAGATCTTCTGTAAAAGCTTAGTCTTGCAATTTATTCAACTGTACTAATACTCTTGCAAAACTTTATGCTTTAAACGAATTTAAAAGTAAACCGGTAAATATAGTAAGAGCTAAAAAGTCATGAAAATATTCAAAAGAAATTAAATAAAGTAGCTTTATTATGGTTTAGGTAATTTTAAAGTTATAAAAAATTTAAAATGAGAATTAAGACATCTAATTACCTACGATTGTACACCTTTTTGTTGAATTTGTGCTGTATTGGTTATTTTTTACTTAATTTGTAAAATAATCTTTTAAAATAAAGTTTATTTGTGTCTCAATATGGATTCAAAAGTAATTTAAATAAAATGCAAAAGTGCCTTTAAACTTATAAATAACCTAATTATTTGATTTTCTGAACACAACAACTCTAATAACTGTGTATACATATTCAACAGTATTTTGCTGTTTCTGAAAATAGTTTTTAAAGCTAACTTGTTTAAGATAGTCTTAAGGAGTTAAGAATAACAAATACTTTATAGTCTGATGGAGACGTAACTTTTATAGTTTATTTTGTTTTCTAAAAAAGATGTAATACAGAGTGGCCCACCATATTCGACATGGTCTGTAGCTAGATATTCATAAGGTTTAAACAAAAACTAAGTTAGGAAATATATAGAGGTCGGATTTGATCAATAAAACACCCAATATTTTATGACGGTTTTAAATTTAACATTACATGAATAATAGCTTAAGTTGGTATTAGTACCAAGACAATATTTTATTAATTTTTGTGATCTATTTTCATTTATTTTTTTTTTTTTCTTTTTAAGCAGAAGTGCAAATAATTTAATTAAATTTTACACTATTAACCCTTTAAACTTGTAAATTTGTTAAAAGATAAGGAAGAGTCCGCCACATCATACGTAAGTAATATCAAGATTAAATGTTGTAAAGGGTGTTCAAAAAATTATTTTATTTTTTTATGAAATCAAATAGCGATAAGTCTCCGATTATAAATGAAACTGCCTTTATTTTTTTACTAACCTATACCTATCTTATGTACTTTTTTTAAATCAAATTTTGGTTTTTCAAATTTTTAGTCCAAATGTTTATTTCAATTAAAAATGGCCCAGATTTACCCGCCATTTGTATTTTCCTTAAGAAAATAACAACAAACATTTTTCGGTTCTAGTATTACAAATTTTAGTGATTTTAAAATAAAAATCTGTTCTCTTCCACAACAGATTGATATAATACTGGTACGATATGAAAAAAATTGTTTACTTTAGTCGAGAGTTTTTGCTAAAAATATCCCAGCAGAAACTATTTAATTATCTCTAAGGTTGCTTTTAAAATTTTACAAATTGATTATGAATATTGAAAGTAACGAGGTTTAATGTACAGAATGCTATCATAACTAATAAGAGGCATAACTGCCTTTTCACATTAGCGGAGGACGGGAATCTGGGCGACGTCCGACGCTATTGAAGTGTATGGTGTCTTATAAGATCTTTTACACGTTGAAAACGCCGAAAGTCGGCTGCGCGTGTGAAAGGTCTTATAAAACTCCATAGACGTCGATAGCGTCGGTCCATCGCCCGACGTTTCGTCGCTAGTGTGAAAAGACAGTTGGTAGAATTTTTTCAAAATACAAATTTTATCTTAACTACATTTAGCTGCAATAAGTATTATTCGAAGCAGCATTATAAGCAACTAATTAAATTTTGTCTGTGGATTCTAGAAGAGGTAGAAGATAATAAAAAGTTTTTATTATGTGCTATTTAAAAAAAGAAAATACAATATTGGCCTATCGACCAGGCAAGATAATATTTGAAAGGAACAAATAAAGGAGGAAAAAACTCATTGAACGAGGTTTAAAATATAACAAAAATTTAAGGAAAAATAAATTCAAGGCGACCTGAAATCGGGAAGGGAGGAGGGGGTGAGGATTAAAATGTAAAAAACAGTTTTTCTTGATTTAAGGTCAAACTATAAGTCCTGCAAAAAAAGTTAAATGATAAAGTTTTAGGTAATAAAATGATATACAACTTTTGTATTTACACTTTTTATACATATCCTTAAAATTTATGTGAAAAATTTAAAAAACCAAGTTTTTGGTTTCATTTTTATCTTTTACAAAAACAATATTTTTTTACGAAAGTTGGTGAAAGCGTACCTTTATTTGTTCTAAATATAATATCATTTAATATTGAAAAGTACCCTTATTTTCAAATTAACGTGTTAAAATATCGGTATTTTCCAACAAGTCGATAAGCTTTTTGTTTGTTAAAATCTCTGCTTTGGTGTAATATACATTACTACGGTAAATTTTCTTAGGAAATGAATTTCCATAGGACTAGTTATTTTGCCGAAAATCGACAAAAACCGTTTTTACCCTTAAAAACTCACTCCCTCCACTTTCCAACACTAGATCGCCTGTATTTTTTTTATTTTCTCTACATTTTTCAATGGGTATCATTCTGCTATAAGTTTTTTTTAGTTTAAAAATTATCGACTCTAGTCCAATAATGATTAAATCAAATCGGATCTGAGTTTTTTTGCATTTCCTGAGAACATTTACCATTGTAGTGTATAGTTTTTTTACACCATAAAAAAAAGAAAATTTAACAAATAAAATGACATTTGACTTTTTGGAAAATGCCGATATTTTGACACGTCAATTTTCGATTGAAATTAAGGGTACTTTTTTATTATTAGGCCAAAATAATATTTTAAACCAAAAAATGAGGGTGTATTAGGGACATGCAAAGGTAGGTTTTAACCAAATTTTGTACAAAAAAAAATTTTAAAAGATAAAAAAACCGTTTTAAATACCTCAGATCGCCTGATATTTATTTTTTCAAAAATTCTGTTATGTTCCCAAACTTTTTTATTTTACTATATTTATTTTTTATTTTTACTTTTATAAATACTTCGACACCGGTCTATTAGTAAACGGACATAGCTTTATCACAACCTATTTAAATTTAAATATACATTTTTAATAAAAATATGTAAAAACCTAATTTACTTATAATGTTTAAAAGATAGGCAACCTATATATCATTTAAAAAGAAATTTTATTTGTCATCGTATGGGAAAAAAATCTAGGTGTTCAATTTAAAATAAAGGACAGCTTTTTAGTTTTCCAAAATGCAATTATTTTGTAAGCCAAAAAATTAATTTTAATATGAACTGAGTTTAATAGGGACTTTTTTAAATCTTCAAACACATATAATAGTTTAAAGAGTTAATGGTGTTAAAAAAATTATATTAATTGAACCTCTGTTTACGGCTAAACTAAAAGTAAAAAAATATATATTTATTTGAAATAATTATATACAAAAAACCGCTAGATAACCTAAAATTTATTGTAAACATTTTATATCAAAATAACTGAACCGATTTTGAAAAACAATAGACTAGTAAAGAGAGAATTTAAAACCTCAATATATGTTGCACTTGATTCCCTTTTCGGTTTAAACTTTTTGACGTACTTTATATAAAAAAAAGTTCTATCGCACTTCCTTAGGGAGTTATTACCCTTCAAAGTAAGAAAAAAAAATATTTCATGTATAACTTTTGAACGGTTGTCACAATAATAATGATATTTAGGCATTTAAATTAACTTATACCAATGCTTTTCTTCATAGGCAAATGATGCGCAATAAGTCATCATTATACAGGGTAAGACGATTTTTATCTTGTTTATTGTATGCATTTTTTACATGGGTAAAAAATTTGACAATTTGGTTTGACCTATTAATTCCTTTATCAGTTTTGTACAAAAACTGTATACTTTATTTAAATCGATATCTTGGACCGTTCTTCATAAAAACGCATTTTAAATCCAGACATATCCCCATTTAGTATACTTGAAATAAAAATTCAATTTTTTGAGAAAATAATTAAAAATGGTGTTTAAAAACCTTTTAAACTTAATAACATAAGTAAATACTGTTTTTATAATTTTGCCATATTTTAATAATAATCTCAAAAAAATGAATTTTTATTACAAGTATTCTAAATGGGGTTATGTCTGGATTTAAAATTATTTTGGCTCCTTCTATTACCCACAATATTTTTGACCTCACCTTTCTGGACACCCTGTATATACAGACCGTCCACGGATTGGGTTAAGAAGAGAACAAATGGACCAAAAATTTTATTTTTCGAAAAAAGTAATTCTTCATAAAAATTTTTGCTTGTAAAAAATGGGACTTACAAAGAGGAATTTTTGATTTTGTATACAGGGTTTGCAAAAACTAAAAAAAAACAGGTTTTTTCTACAAGAGTAAACTACCTTTATTTTTAATTTTTGGCAAAATATGATTTAAAAAATTTATTTAGAATAGCATTTTGAGTAACTTTATTAAAGTTACAGGGGTATCGAAAAGATTCATGAAACTAATTTTAAAGTTATCACAAATTATATAATTGTCCTAAATTTTTATAATAAAATGACCTAAAAACTTTTATAATTTGCTTTTCAAACACCTGCTTTTTTAAATTTCTACAAAACACAATTTTTAACTGTAAACGCGTCAAATTATGGATTTCAATAAAATTTTGTATTATTGTTTTTATCGATTACAAACATAATTCTACATAAACTTTTATAATGACATTTTGCTAAAAAATAAAAAATACAGGTAGTTTACTCCTGAAGAAAAATCACGTTTTTTAAGTTTTTGCGAACCCGTATACAAAATCAACATTTTCTCTTTGTGAATCCTATTTTTTTACAAGCAAAATTTCTTATGAAGAATGTCTTTTTTTCCAAAAATAAAAATGTTTGCCCATTTGTCCTCTTGTGAACTCCATTCGTGGACTGTCTGTATATACGGGATAGCTCGTTTTAATTAAAAGCACTGTATATCTCGTGTTTTAATGCATATTTTTAAGTTGTTTGTTCTTTTCAGGAACACGTCGTTACGTTAGGCTCTGGATTTTTAGATTTCTTTATGAAGTATGCCTTTTAACGATTCTAAGACGAAACAATCGCAAATTTGCATTATTTTTAATTTAATTAAAGTTTTTTTATAATTGTATTAACAGTTTACTGTTATTTTAAAATGCAGTTTAAAGATGCTCTTAATAAGATTTAATCATATCAAACTTTAATTATTTTCTTGCTAACTTACGTCGCTTTGACTTTTTATTTAACTATACAGCAAACAATATTTATTGCTTTTCAAATTAAAATGGTAACCTTTAAAATTTTAAAAAATAAAAACGTTCCTTAAAATTAGTATATTTTATAGTGGTTTTTTGAGAACATTAAATTAAACAGAAAATTATTTAAGTTTTCTACAGAGTAAAGGCATTTAATAAATAATATGATAAAAAATTTAAATTACGAAAGCATTTTAAATCCCGAGAACCAGCTTTTTATGTAATTAAAAAATACATTATTGAACCATGATGAAATTTAAAAACAGTCTTTATCTGTATTACAAAGTTTAAGAGGCTAATGAACACCATTTTTAATTGTTTTACCACATTTTATAAATTTTTTCAAAAATGTTTTTTTATTACCTACAAAATGCTTGTATGACTGGATTTAAAATGCGATTCACACAGCATTCAGCATTTCATTCTCGCAGAGTACAGATCCCCGAAGATGCCACGTGCAATCGATGGCGAAACGCCGGTAAACGATTTTAATTTGACGCAGTCCAAACCCAAGAACCAAGATTCCTTAGTTGACCAAGGCCGTAAAAGCTTTCGTTTTAGTTAATTTATTAATTTTTATTAATTGTAGGAGACCTATGCTGGCTCAGGTTATTTACTTGCATTCACCACATTAGAATTTGCCTAGAAAATATTGTTTCATTTAATTAACAGATATTTTTTTTTAATGCCGGATATTAGACTACCCAGGAGACCTTTTAACTTATAATAAAAGATACAGGGTGTTCCATATACAAAAAGAAAATATATTTGTGTTCTCAATTTAAAATAAAAGTAAATAAAAATATAGGTACGCCACTGAATTCTACGTCAGAATTCCGTAAACTTTCCATATGCATTTTTTTATTATTTTTATTTCCAATATTAAGCGAGTCTGGCCAAATTAATGAAATTTTAAAACACCCTGTATTTCTAAAACGAATCAAGTTCGCCATAATTTACTTTTACTATTACATTTGTTTAAAGAATTAAAAATCAAGATTGCGCAATTAG